>JAUCBJ010001643.1:0-28102 GCA_032718475.1 Nemertoderma westbladi
GTGTTAATAAAAGTTAATTATTGGCAAAGGCTTCTAAACTAGGCTTGTGGCCGTTTGTTAAATATTCCTTAGCTCCGTGGTTGCATTTCCTTTAGGAAATGCCTTTCTAGTACATCTTAGTAACTAAAATAAATAGTCTAGCTAATATTTATTTGGTGTGTTTTTGTGTTGTGTTTGTGTTGTGATACAATATTAGATAGACTTATGGCGGCAATTGATTCATAACAAGTTAATTATTATTCCAGAAGAATATTTATTTCTCCCAAACCGTACAGTTGTTAGCTATAAAAACAAAACATATTTTGTAGCTAAAACTGCCAGATGGTAGATATCCATTAGCTTATTGATGTTTTATTAAGCTTTAAAAGGGCTTTAATGAAGCAAACAATATACCGGGTATACACTTTAGATTAGATTGTGGATGTCGATTGCAATCATTTTTATACGGTTAAATTATTGAATTCCATTCATGGTCAGGTCAGGTATTCTAGGTCATTGATTAAGAAAACTTGCCACCTCCATGCAGCATAAAGGAGGTGCCACCTGTAGCTGCATAGACCCTCTTACTAGGGCAGGTCTGGTCCTGTAACAAGGACCCCCTTCGTACAAGGACGCCCTTGGTCTTGAATTAAGGACCCATATACATGGCTGCAGGGGTATATGGCCTGGCCAGGCAGATGGTGATCTACCAATGGCTGGTCAGGAGTAGAGTGTTCTCATGTCCACTCTGAGTGCACTTCACTGCGACCTGCACCTGGCAGCAGGGGTACAGGGCATGACCCAGCAGATGAGCTGCACAGCCAATGGTGGGTCATGTGCGCCAGAGTAGATATGGGTGATGGGCCTCATATCTGACTCCACTGCGACACCCACCCTTTGGAATGGCAAACCAGGGTGTGGTATTTGCCCCGAGAGCTGACTTGGCAAAAAACACCCCCCAACCCCCACTATGGATTACATTAGTAATGCGGAGGTCCGGCCACTGGAGGCCAGTGGAATTACCGGACACAATCGGCCTCACAGGCGTAAGTTATCTCCTGACCGGCTGCCTGTCTCACCCCCTACTGGAGAGAGAGAAGCCAGCAATTCTTTGAGTCCCTTTCCTGATGGCCTTTCGGGCCCAAACCCTGAGTCACCAGGGAGGCCAGATTGTGAGGGGGAGAGGGATTCTGGAGTTGGAGGCTACTCTCATGTTCCACCCCGACCAACAAAGCCATTGGTGAATCTGAGACAAGTCACTAGACTAGCCTCAGTAAACACCCTAGCACTCGGGTCCCCAATGCGACAAGGTGAGCTGACTGCCTTGGTAGATAAGCTTTCTCTTAGCGCAGTTGGTGTTCAAGAGCACCGAATGCAGACTGGACAGACTGATGAGGTTCTGTTTAAGGACATGGGGGGCGGTTGGCCACTCGCCCTCGCGTCAGCAGATGATAGTGGCAATGGTGGTATTGGTCTATTGATGAATCCAACTGCACATGCAGCATTGGACAAAATAGATCAAATCTCTAACCGCATCATCCGTTGCCACTTCTCATGTTCTGGAAGACTGGCTAAGAAGTTTCCTAAGGTGGTTCTGATTGTGTGCTACTCTCCAACTAGTGTTGCCCCTGTAGAGGAGGTGGAAAATTTCTACCAGAATCTACAGCAGCTACTGATGGAGTGGATCAGCATGCATTCTTAACATTCCTGGGAGACTTTAATGCAAGTCTGCATCAATCACCTACATCGCCCTGGGTCTATAGCAATAGTGTTAACCGAAATTCCGTCCATCTTCAGGATTTTATCTCTGGAAATGGATTGTTTTCGGTTGGAACCCAGTACAAGAAGCGAGCTGGAAAGCTATGGACTCATAGTGGACCCAGTGGTCACAAGTCCCAGATAGACCATATTCTGTTTCGTAGGAAATACAGGAGCTCTATACAAGACTGTAATGCATTTATATTTACACTTCGACCCTTCTCCAGTGATCACCGCCTTATTGTGGCCAAGGTAAGACTTAGTCTGCGTGCTAGCAGAACAAACAACGAAATCTGCCTTGCCGCGGCATTGATAGTAACAACGTGTTGGCAAGCTGTATTTATCGAGATGTTTGTTATTATACATTTATTATAGGAAGGGATCTAGGGGTCTTAACCTCGAATGATAAGTTTATTTTACCGAAAATAAATTATATTTTATTGGCGCAATTGTAGGACTAATCCCATCACATGCGTACTTTTTAACCGGGTAGTGTACAAATTTAGGAATCGCGTAATTTTTCTTGAAATTAATATTTCATATCTCTCCAAACCACGTACGCGTTTCGACCTTACTGGGTCTCATCAGCGTGGTGTCGGATTCGAACCTGGGACCTCGAGGTGGAAGCCGAGACTACAACCGCTAGGTCACAGGTTCTTGAGATATGGAGTATTAATTTCAAAGCCAGCTGCCATTTCATTAGTCCCTGATTTTTATTATTGAAAGTAACAACGTGTTGGCAAGCTGTATTTATCGAGATGTTTGTTATTATACATTTATTATAGGAAGGGATCTAGGGGTCTTAACCTCGAATGATACGTTTATTTTACCGAAAATAAATTATATTTTATTGGCGCAATTGTAGGACTAATCCCATCACATGCGTACTTTTTAACCAGGCAGTGTACAAATTTAGGAATCGCGTAATTTTTCTTGAAATTAATATCTCATATCTCTCCAAACCACGTACGCGTTTCGACCTTACTGGGTCTCATCAGCGTGGTGTCGGATTCGAACCTGGGACCTTGTTATTATACAACTACCCGGCATGTTACACGACCCGGTTAAAAAGTACGCATGTGATGGGATTAGTCCTACAATTGCGCCAATAAAATATAATTTATTTTCGATAAAATAAACTTATCATTCGAGGTTAAGACCCCTAGATCCCTTCCTATAATAATTGCCGCGGCATGACTGGTCCTCTCTGTTGCAACAGCCAAGTGTGAGTGAGATCCAGCTTTACACTACAGCTGAGCAACAGGTATCGGAACAATTAATCGGAAACTTAAGGTCCGATTATTTATAGCAGCCATAGTTCCAGTACTCCTCCATGGGAGTCCATGCTGGACTCTAACTACTGAAGACACCAAAAGCCGAATTCACGAAAGTAGGTATTACCCAGCTAGGTAGTTACTAGCTGGCTGCCTACTGGCAAACAACTCACCCAAAGCCGTATTCACGAAAAGCAAAAAAAAAATAATAAAAAATTTTTTTTTAACGATATTAATTTTTATACTTTTTACTTTTATACTTTTATCCTTTATTAACTTTTATATACCAGAACGGTAAACACTGGGTTCCAATGTGATACAATCATAGAGAGTCTGACCTCTGACAAATAATGACATAGTAAGTCAAGACTCAAGAGAGGGGGGCGGGGGGTGGTGGGGTATTATTCCGGATACACCAAAATATTCAAAGGTACCCGGTAGTACAGAAATGGCTGCTTTTCTAAATCTCTATAATTTACCGCGATTACCAAATGTTTTAAAGACTATCTACCACCCATTTGACCACTACAACAACTCAGAATTGATCACTCGTTTCCGATTTGATAAAGAAGTTATCAAATTCATTGCCGATATAGTAGCGCCCGATTTGGCCCGTATCACTGATAGAAGCAGGCCGATACCTGTTGAAGTCTCAGTAATGGTTGCACTGCGATATCTGGCAACTGCAGCCAGGCAGCTGGATGTGGCTGATACTTTTAACATCAGCCATCAAAATTCAACATCAAAATTTAACCAAATGACATCGCTGAGGGGGGAATAGAATGTACTAATAATTGATGACATAATTCATATAATTAATAATTAAGTAAAGCTAAAAATGAGGAGTTTGCCAAATGCTGGTAGAGCCCTACCCCTCCTCCAGGATATTTAGGTATTTCCTAGCGGTAAACACGTGGGTAATACCTACTTTTAGTTTTGTGAATATCATTAGGTATATATCATGTGTTTACTGCAATCATGTCCAGTAATTACCTAGTAAACACTAGTAAACACCTCTAGCAAAGACCTCTATCAGTGGTATTTACCACGTGTTTGCCTTTCGTGAATACGGCTACAAATCTCTGGATGGCACTTTCACAAGAATGCTACGCCGGGTTCATTGTGTCAAGTACAATGCACACATCTCCAACCAGACAATATATAACATTGGAGGTGTCTCACTGGTTCCCCCAAGCTTGACACTGGAACAAAATCGCCTCCGCTTTGCAGGACATTGCTTTCGCTGTGAGGACCAGCCAGTGCAAAATCTTGTACTTTGGCAGCCTCATGGAGTAAATAAGCATGGTGGACATCCCATGACTTTCTTGAGACGCATCTTAAAATAAATTATTTGTTATGTGTAATGTTATACCTAACTTGCAAAATCACTAGCTGTTTGTTTAATTTTATTTAAATCTATAATATTATATTTCATTATATTATATTAGATAATTGGGTAGATAAAGGGTCTTCTTTCCCGCTAATTTAAATAAATGGTGATTACTGATGCATTTCTCCCTTAACGGGCTTCTTCAGAGTAATTTAAAATTTAAAATAGTAACACACAACCGTAACCGGTATCTAGCTACAACTAAATAAGTATTAATACTGGTATTCAAATTTCCCTCCAAATATGCATGAAACTAATCTTAAAAGAATACAAATGAAATAACGTAATTTAAATGAATTACTCCATACTACAGCAAGATATTATTTACAATACTAATTACTCGACAAATTTTTAGTCATGTTACAAACTTGACTGCTCCAATTATTACTCATCAATAATATACAATTTACTACCCTAAAAATAGTTACTCGTTTATTTACAACATTTACTACTCTAATAATTACTCGCCATGTTACTACTCACCATGTTACAAAAATGACTGCTGCAAATATTACTCGCCAATTATTTGGAGTAGTAATACTGTATTATTATATATTAACAAGTAACCTTATTGGTGTAATAGATTGTATATTATAGGCGAGTAATATTTGTAGCAGTCATTTTTGTAACATGGCGAGTAATTTGGAGTAGTAATACTGTACTATATATTAACAAGTAACCTTATTGGTGTAATAGATTGTATATTATTGGCGAGTAATATTTGTAGCAGTCATTTTTGTAACATGGCGAGTAGTAACATGACGAGTAATTATTAGAGTAGTAAATGTTGTAAATAAACGAGTAACTATTAGGGTAGTAAATTGTATATTATTGATGAGTAATAATTGGAGCAGTCAAGTTTGTAACATGACTAAAAATTTGTCGAGTAATTAGTATTGTAAATAATATATTGCTGTAGTATGGAGTAATTCATTTAAATTACGTTATTTCATTTGTATTCTTTTAAGTTTAGTTTCATGCATATTTGGAGGGAAATTTGAATACCAGTATTAATACTTATTTAGTTGTAGCTAGATACCGGTTACGGTTGTGTGTTAATTATTTTAAATTTTAAATTACTCTGAAGAAACCCGTTAAGGGAGAAATGCATCAGTAATCACCATTTATTTAAATTAGCGGGAAAGAAGACCCTTTATCTTCCCAATTATCTAATTCTAATGGCATCTTTCCGGGAGGCATGTCGTCTTACGATTATATTATATTGCATTATATTTCTTGTTTGCAGTTTGCAGCTATGTTTGCAGAGACCAACATTAATTAAAGGGGCATATCCAACCATTTATCCGGAATCAGTGTATCAGTCACTCAGACCATCCATCACATCTCCCCGAAAAAAGCCATTGAAGCGAATTTACAAGCCAGGTGAAATAGATGAGTTCAACAAACGAACCAAAGTCGCAAGTTTTGCTGACATTCGTGAATATTCTACATCATGTGATGAACTTCGTAGCCATGAGATTAAATGTCAGGATGAGACAATTGTGATATATAGGCTAATAGTAGACGAAGATATTCCAATTATTTACGAATCAGTAGTTATCAAAGAGGATCTCACTGTTAGACTGGCCATCAAAGGCTATCCACTTCCTTTGCCTCCTTGGCTTCGATCAAGTCACAATTGTGTAATTCCATGGGATGTATAGTGAGACTTAGTTAGTGAGACTTTGAGACTTTAGTGAGATATTCCAGTCAGCAGGCAGGTTTATTGATTTAAAATTATATTTTATAATTATATTTTATTAAATTTATATTTTATAATGTACTCAGACTGTCATGGCGGATGTCATTGAATATGTCAATCTCCAAAACAACATAATGTTGCTTATGAGATCATTCAAAGACAAGAAATCTATGAACAACAATGAGGAAAGACAACTAGCTGACGACCTTGCCAAGATGAGCTCAATGTACACGATTTGCCTCGGTAAACTCGCGGAAGCACAAGCCGATTCGATAGCCTCCAAAAACGAGCTCCTGGAATACAAATCAAAGGCGCAGCCCGTGGTAACTGAACCCGTGGGATCGACACACACCAGCCGAATGTGGAGCGATGTCGCCAGGGCAGGTTTGGAAACCGCAGTTGGCACCACATCAACACTCACTCCATTACCAGGGAGACCCCAGCGGCAAAGTTAATCAACTATCCGGAGATCAGGTCCGGGTAACCTGAACACTAAGATAGTGCGGGGAAGAAGAGTAGGTGGCCCCCTACATGCCGCAACCGCTCCACGCGAGCCTGAGACAACATCTGCTCCGAGAAAAGCCCACGTATATATAGGCCGGGTCGGTTTGGATGTGTCGGCTGAGCAAATAACAGACTTTCTGAACGATGAATCAGTTCCGTTTGATCAAATAATTCCGATAGAAGTAAATGACGGCGCTCGTTCTAGATCCTTCCATCTGGTATGCAACCAGGATCAGTGTGAATCGGTAATGAATCCTGACCTTTGGGAAAGTGGAATTCTTATAAAGAATTCTAACCTTAGTAATGCTGAGAGAGAGTCCTTCGGTCTAAGTGTCCGGCCTACGTTTAGGCATCAACGAGTTTGACTACCTCAACAAGATGAAAATACTAATAACAGCACTTTCGAACAATCTGCCGGGGCAGCGGATCCCACCACCCCGGTTGTTCGCCCAGCAGTTCACGCAGCCCCGGTTGTTCGCGCAGCAGTTCCCACCGCAGGAATGGCTTACTGTAAACTATCTACCACGCTCTGGAATGTGGAAGGCCTGAAATCAGTACTCAATCATTCGCACAATGACATAGTGTTCGACACAGATGTCCTTTTACTCAATGAAACCATGGCGACAGTCAGTCTAGATATTCCAGGGTTTTACTCATTCGAGTCACTGGCAACAAAAACTGAGGGGCGAGGCAGACCATTTGGTGGCATAACGATAGCAGTAAAACCACAGCTAAATCCTAAACTTATAGGGAAGAGTGAAAATTTTATATGCGTACAAACTGATCATGTTTTATTATTTTGCTGCTACTTCCAACCTAAAACGGCTCTAGAGGACTTGATTGATGGCGTACTAACTGCATTAGATCAAATTCCCCAAAACTTTGGGGGTCACATTATATTTACGGGTGACTTCAATGCTCGTATCGATGTTAACAACAACCCCAAGGCTGATGCCTTGATCGAACTTATGGAAAACGTGGACATGTCTCTGCATTCAGATCCGGCGGAGCCAACATACATTTGTCACAACAGCAGTAGTGCAATAGATTTGATATTCTCAAACGAATTACCAGAGCGCATCACCGGCGTTGCGAACGCAATGCGGAAACACAGCCCCATTAAGGCGATGTGGAATTGCAAAATTTTCAATCCAAAAACTACAACTCCAGATACAGAATTTCCGAGGAAGCGCGAAATAAATCTCGGACTACCTCAGAACGACGAGAGACTCGATCATACATACAATCTTCTAACCGAAAACCGAACAGATGAAGCATATTTACTCTTAGCTAATGCGATAAAAGAGGCGGCACCGGCTCTTAGCAACACGAAACGCTTCTCTAAACGCTGGTTTGACTTGAACTGCTACCGCAAATGGCGCAAGGTTTTATCTATTCATAATGCCTCAAACGCAGATTCTTCGAAACGTGCACAGTTATGTGCTAAGAAACGCGAATACAAACAACTCCTCAGAGATAAACAGGAAGAATATGCTCGTCGCACCGAGGAAAAACTGATAGCCGAGGCTGAAGATAACCCATACAAATGGTGCAAAAAGACCACTTCAAAAAGCAGCTGTCCAGTTCCATTAGAGACTTGGGAGGAACACTTCAGTAAAATTCTAAAAGGGGAGGACTCCTCGGAGGATGAAGGCAACTTGTCCGAGGAATAAACTACGACGAACGGAAGTTTATTCACGGAAGAGGTAGTCGCTTCTGCTTTAAAAGACAAGAAATCAGGTAAATCAGGTGGCCCAAACAGGCTTCCTTACGAACTCCTTAAAGGCACTGTCCCTGTAACACTGATCCTTTGGACAGCGCTCTTCAATTTATGTTTGTCTACCGGAACGTTAGTAACATCCTGGAAAACCAGTCTCATGTTTGTGCTGTACAAGGGGAAAGGTTCTAGAGCTGTTCCTGACAATTATAGAGGAATTTCGTTACTACACAATGCGTACAAATGTTTAACATCAATCGTTGAAAAAAGACTACGTAAACTGGTATCGAGTAAGATTCCCGCAGAACAGTTAGGCTACATGCAGGGCAGGTCAACAGGGCAAGCGATCGCCCAGTTCATCAACAGAATTCACATCAATCTATCATCACCCTGGCAACCATTATACGCGGTATATGTAGACTTTCAAAAGGCGTTCGATTCTGTACCAAGGCCAAGATTACTCACAAAGTTGAAAACACATTTTAATATAAAGGGAAAACTTCTAAAACTAATTGAGGCTATTCTATCAACAAATTATATTCAAATTTTCGATGGATTACGGGTATCCAAAATTATCAAACAAACTCGTGGCGTTTTGCAAGGAGACACACTCAGTCCTCTACTCTTTATTTTGTTCATATTCGATATAGTTGACTACATAAAATGAGCAGCGAGGTTTATTGGTGAGATCATCGTTCTTCTTTTCGCCAATGATTTACTCTTCTATAGCGATTCACGTGAAGCAATTCATGCTGGTCTTGATTCGATCGCGATATATGGTCCTCAGAAAATGGAATTAAAGTGAACCTAAGTAAAACGGCGGTGATGAAATTCCGGCGTGGTGGCAGGATTGCAGCGGCGGATAAATTCACGTATAACGGTGAACCTGTATCAATAGTCAATTCTTATAAATATCTTGGAGTCACTTTTCAACCAACAATGAGTTTCTCTAAACACATTGTAATCACCGTGTGTAAGGCACTTTCAGCTTCTCATTCAATTCGATCCCCTCATTTACTTTCAGTTTCAACAGCACTTAAATTATTCACAATCAAAATTCACCCAATTATTACTTATTGTTTTCGGGAAACTTGGCCATTTCTAACAGCTGCAAATTTGCACCAATTGGACAAAATAAAATCGAGTTTTATCAAAAATGTAATACAGGTGCATAAATCTACACAGAACCGACTAGTCTTAGCAATTTGTGGAGAGGAAAATCTTATAATCGAACTAGTTGAACGTCTCAATCTGCCGCATACAACTGAATTCAAAAAGTATAAAGAAGTAATTTCAGCTAAAACAAACGAAATCAACCCGGACTTTTGGACTAGTCCGGCATTTATTGATTTAAATTGGACTGGTCCAAACCGCCCAAATAGACATGTTACTACGCGTTACGCGATACACGGGTTCCACCACCTAGTATGTCAGAACCGGGACTTTCACATGGTGACCACCAATTCTTGCGTCTGTGTGCTGTGCAATGGACCAGCAACGCTGTACCATCTCGATTCATGTACCCATAACAGCTGGACATTGTGTCAATGGGCCACAAACTCTGAATTATAATTATTAACATATTAGTGTATATATTTTACTTGCCTTTGGTGCCTCTCGCGGGCTTAATTATTATAATTATTACAATTGTGTAATTACTTCAACCACCATGATTCCAGAGTTATTAAACTACTGCAGTTCGTTCGTGGAAAACGCCGACAACTTATTAACCAGCTTATTGAAATTGAAATATACAACATGCTCAATCGGGACAGGTCAACCGAAGTATACTTCTGAACAAATTAGGTTTGCTCTTATTTTGCGTTACACTTCAGTCAATGTATACAAATTATTGGCAGAACACCTTCCCCTTCCGTCCCTTTCGTTATTAAGAAACATTGTCTCTGGCAATTTAGATACAATGGCAGCACTTACAAAGCTAAGAAGCGGGAACAAAGTATGTAACAACATCGTCCTGTTAATGGATGAGATGAAGCTTCAGCAACAAGAACAGTACAGTAATGGAGAGATATATGGTAAAGATGTCATCACAGATCAATTATTCTCGGGCATTATTTGTTTCATGATAAGATCAATGAAGGAATCTTTATCCATTGTTATTTATGCAATTCCCGTGGTCAGTGTTACTGCAGATTTAGTTAAAACCGGTGTAATAACTCGCTCGACAATGCTGTTTGAATATCTTTTCAATGTTATCGGGGTTATCGCTGATAACTCACCTGTAAATGTTTCAGCCTATAAGAAACTGTCTATTTCTTCATCAGCTATGCTACTTGTGATGCCACCCTTCATGTATGATAGTGTCCACATTGCGAAGAACATTAGAAACAATCTCGCTTTTATGCGTTACTTCAATATTACAAAGCCGTTTACTTATACACTTAATGGTAATGTGTATGTTGTTACTACAGGTAAAGTGAAGTTCCAACTTCTTTACCAAATTGAAGAGAGAGACAGTTCTAATGAGTCATATTTGAGAATGGCGCTGAGGCTAACATATTCAGCTACACACTTTGGCAACCAGAGTGTACCATTGGCACTGGCTATATTTGATCCAACAACCATTGCGACATGTGAGTTCTATTTCCTAGAAGAGGTCTGCAGTGCCAGTTTTCTACGATTGATTCATCATTGGTGGTTAGTGGTAAATGCTGGAGAACGTTTTCATCCAGACCCCATAGGCAATGCTATTGTTCTGAATGACGGGAAATATGAATTTTTGAATAGTTTATCTGACTGGCTTCATGGTGATTCGACCTCGGATCGCTTGCTCACCATACAAACTCGGGATGCATTTGTAGTAACAAATCAAGCAATTGCAGAAATATCAAAGAAACTTCTAACATCTGGATACGACTATGTCTTGACTAGGCGGCTACGGACAGACAAGTTGGAGAGAAGGTTTGGGTGCTATAGGCAGATGTGCGGGGGACGTTTCCTGGTTAGCGATAAAGAAGTAAAACAGTCAGAAAAAATTTTACAAATAAAGACCCTACTTAAAGAAGAAGTTGAACTCAGCTCTCTTCTGATACCATTTGAAAATGAGTCAACAGAAGGAACAATTTCTGAGATAGAAACATTGATATCGAACAACTCAGTGATTTGGATGATACTACAAAATAAATTTGCATATATGTAGCTGGCCATATAACATACAAACTTCTGAAATTCTCCGATGCTAACTGTGCATTATGTACATCAGGTTTGACAACAAACTTAGTCTAAGATCATCATTATGTTGACTTACTTAATCGTGGTAAACTGACAATTCCTCCTTCCACTATGAATAACCTAGTACGTGAATGTTTCTAAGTACTGTGGATCGGGGAGAAGAATTTGGTGACAGCAAAGAACTATCGTAAAGTAGCAATCAAAGTTTTGGATTTCTTTTGTAGTAATTTTGATATGACGTTTAGTTGTGGTGATCATGAAGAAACCAACAAACTAATTATTTTCAAGACAATCAGTAACATTTTTGCCAACAATAAAGCAAGAATCGAGAGTCAGTCCGTCCGGGAAGATAGCGTGAAGGTTTTCAAAATTTGCCAATGCAGCAAGGAAACATAACTTGAAATTTCCAGATATTTAATACAATGCAATAATAACTGTTGAAATCTATTATATTATTCATATTATTTATTAATTATAACCCTGAATGAAATAATATAAAACAATTAATGTTGAATACTAATATTACTTTTTATGTTCATCCCACATTTAACATTCAGTGATAAATAACATTCAAGGTGATAAGCCCCATCGAAAAAATAGTTGCATTGGATTCCCAGTCATAGAAAACCTACATGGATCGTGAATGGCCGCACTATCATGAGTATTGATTAAGAGTTTTGAAGGTTCCAAAATTTTCATGTTGAACCCACATTTACTACCCAGTGAAAATTATCATACTAGGTACATTCGAATCATCTAGAAATTACTTAGAATAGGCCTACTTAGACGTACATAGATTGTAAATCATGGCAAATAAATGAGTATTATAATATGTATCCGAAAAATGAAATTTTCATGTTGAACCAACATTCGGCACCCAGTGAAAAGTAGCATACCAGATAAACCATTCGTCAGGAAAATATTTCCATCACGTTCGCCATCCTTGAGAACCTTTATAGGTCGCAAATGATGGGTGAGTTTAAAGATTCTGGATTATTGAAACTTTCATGATGAACCAAATTTTGGGGTACCCATTCGTTTTCGTAAAATATTTCGAAAACTAAAAATTATCCATAAAATTTCAGATACAGTAATATACAACAACTTGATTGTCTTTATCCAAATATATAAACCACCACGACAACTTTGAAAAATCGACCCACTAATTATTTGGCCTTGCTGCCATTTGGCAGACCGTATTTAAGTAGGCCATGGGCTGAGTTTCTTCCCTTCCACAATTATCGTTCTCAGATCGTCTAGAACAACGGTATACAATCCTGCCATGTTACCATCGTCAAGATACCATACGTTGAAATCGGATTTCAACGAGTGGATGGTGTCGTTGATCGTGTCTCCGAAGAGAGGGGGTCCCTCGGGGTCACCCTGTTTGGCTCCTTCATCAGAGTCTAAGATTTCATCACTGCGAACTAGAAAGCTTGAGTTACCATAGGCAGCCAATGTATAGTTATATATGCTGGGATACTTCCTCGCCACAGTCTCGAGGATGGCATCACGTCGAAGTGAATTGAAGGCATTGCTGAAATCTACCTTCAGCAACACCGTGTTGGGAGCGTTCGTTGAAGATATCAAGGACCGGGTCGCGTGGGCTGCAGCCTCTGCCCCATTCTTTGTTCCTATTCCTAACTGGATGTGGCCGTAAGATTCGCTGAGCTGGTCTTTGACTGTGTGGCTGGCGTATTTGGCACTTAGTCTACGCCAGGTATTGCCTACGGCGATTGGCCGGATGCCACCGAAAATCTTCGTAAATGCTAGCAGATTGGCTCCGAAGTAAGTTGGTCCTATTTTATCTGGAACTTTCCCAGCGTGTGTTATGCCAATGAATTTCGCGACGGCACCCAGAAGACGATTTCCAGACACCCCAGAGGTGGGGTCGGTGAGATCTTTTAATATCTGAGGTCTCATACCGTCGAGTCCGCCAGCGCTGCCGCTGGGGAATGAGGCTATTAGTTTCCTGGCTTCCGAGGTAGCGCAAGGTGGTGGAACAGATTCTGTAGGAGGAGCCGGTTGAGCTCAGTCATCGGGTCGAGGTGGGTGTTTAAGTCGTAGTAACTCACTGGTTTGTGGGTTGTGCGGTGTCATTGAATCAGCCAAGGAGGCGAGGCGTATGGCTCCCTTCACATCCCCGTCTTAAATTTTTTCCGCCACAGAAGTTGCGAGATGGGCTAGTTCGTCCTTCGTATTTATTATATGGTTTGCGAATTAGGGTTTTTTGGGTCTGATGGAAATTCCTTGAGGTCTCGGAAGCTGTTGATACGCCGGTTGATCTGCGAGGCTAATTCCCGGCGTGTGTTATGCCAATGAATTTCGCGACGGCACCCAGAAGACGATTTCCAGACACCCCAGAGGTGGGGTCGGTGAGATCTTTTAATATCTGAGGTCTCATACCGTCGAGTCCGCCGGCGCTGCCGCTGGGGAATGAGGCTATTAGTTTCCTGGCTTCCGAGGTAGCGAAAAGGTGGTGGAACAGATTCTGTAGGAGGAGCCGGTTGAGCTCGGTCATCGGGTCGAGGTGGGTGTTTAAGTCGTAGTAACTCACTGGTTTGTGGGTTGTGCGGTGCCATTGAATCAGCCGAGGAGGCGAGGCGTATGGCTCCCTTCACATCCCCGTCTTAAATTTTTTCCGCCACAGAAGTTGCGAGATGGGCTAGTTCGTCCTTCTTATTTATTATATGGTTTGCGAATTAGGGTTTTTTGGGTCTGATGGAAATTCCTTGAGGTCTCGGAAGCTGTTGATACGCCGGTTGACCTGCGAGGCTAAAGATCCCTGGTGTCGACGGCCACCCCGTTTGGGAGCTTCTAGAAAGTAATGGCTGACAAGGAGTAACAATTAAAAAATTAAATTAAATTAAAAGTAAAAAAAAATTAAATTTAAATTTAAAATTACATAAAATTAAAATTAAAATAAAATAAAATTTTATTGGTCGCAAAGGCCAAAATACGTTCATGTAAGAGACGAGGTTCCACACGCGGATTCACAATAGGGTTGCGGGGCGCCGCGCACCGTAGATTTATAAAGCAAGAGTAAGGGTCCCTAAAAGTAAGGGTCGATATGGAGGGACATCACTGTAAATCTTCCCAAGGGCAAAATTCTAGAATTTTTACCAGCTAGCTAAATAACTAGACAAAACTAAATATTTTCTATTTAGTGCGAGTATTGTTCGACAACCAGTATTGTTCGCTGTAACCCTCGTAAACTACTTGATGTCACAAATTACCTACTAATATATATAATAATAGTATTTGTTTGTTAATGAGTAAAACTAATATTAGTAGACTGGTGATAAAATAATGCGTGGCCGCATTTAGCTATTTCTAGCTAAAAAGTCTGTGGTACCAGTATAGGGGAAATAAATATTATTCTAGAAAATTAACTTGATATGAATCATTTGCCTCCATAGGCCTATCGCTATCCTATAAATACGTGTTTATTAACACAATACAAATACAACATCCAAATAAATACTTAGCTACATTAATTAGCTACATTAATTAGCTACAATAATTAGCTACAATAATTAATTGTTTTAATTAAGACTGCAATGTTATATTTTATATTAGCCAATCAACTGGGCTTGACAACTGTTGCTGTATTATGGCTGACGTCAAATTTTAAAATCCCTCTAACTCAGGAAATATTATAATTTTTTAAGTAAAATTGCTCTCTGTGATTTTTTCACATGCTCTTTCACATGAACCATAAACCCTAATAAACCATAAACCAATAAATCATAAACCAACGAAAACGCGAAGAAATTTCCGTGTCGCCTACCCCATTGTTTTCCATTATCTAAACCTTGATATTTATATCATTATGTTCTAGAACATAGTCTACATTCATCCAACATAATATTTTTTATTTTAGATAGGCCCCTACTATTTTTCAAGATAGGGCCTACTAGCTAATTAAAAATAATATAAAAATTAAATATTATAGTCGTATAAGTGACTCTAGAAGATTATTGCAATTTCAAATTACCAAAATTCATATCCGACAAAACCAAAAATGCTAGCAACCATAAAAAACACTAGCTATGGACCATATAATACAAGCTACGTTCTAAAACAACTAATTTTAATATGAAATACAATTATTATTATATTTTATGAATAGTGCCGGTAGCTGTCATAAGAAATACTTCATTAATTAGCGATTAGCTATTAATTTTTATATAGCACAATTATTGTAATCCAAGTAAAATTACAAGAAATAAAATAATAAATAAAGAAAGATATAAATAGATATAAAATACATTATTACTTTTATTCGGTAAATAATAACACAGCTAAGAAAATATATATATAAAATAAAAAAAATAATAAAAAAAGAAATATATAAATAGATATAAAATACATTACTTTCATTCGGTAAATAACACAGCTAAGAAAATATATATATAAAATAAAAAAAATAATAAAAAAAGCAAAATGCACAGGAATACGAAACTCATTGATTTGACTTTATTAAAATGGTCACAGTTTTCTTGCTACAGTTGGTGAAAGGATAATTATTGGTATAATTAGGATATTTTGGATAATTGGGATAATTAGGTGGCAGAATAATTATTCTTAATCATGTTATAGTTAATTACAGAGCAATGAGACAAAAATCTATGTAATTGAAATTGATAGGGTTCTAAAATTATCGACAATATAGACTGATTGATAGGTATTCTAGAATACCATAACTCTCTGTTATCAGTGATAGGTATTCTAGAATACCATAACTCTCTGTTATCAGTGATAGGTATTCTAGAATACCATAACTCTCTGTTAACAGTGATAGGTATTCTAGAATACCATAACCCTCTGTTAACAGAGTACCATCTCTCTTAATACAACAACCATTTTTAGTAAGTCGGAACGACCTCCCCTATTTTTTATAATTATTATATTTGAATTATTATTATATTATAAATTCCAATCATACGCTACGAAATTTGGTATGATGATAGTTCAACAACTTTTCTTACTGCTGACAGAAACGGGATTCTTATTACGTTAATTTTTTTAATTGAATTCTGAAACATAAACTCACCCCAACAGAATGAACCATACATTTGGGTAGCCCAGTTGTCCCCGAACTGTAGAGAATGTAGAGGGGGTGCGAGAATGGTTGCTGAGAGAATGTTATACAACTAGAAAGGCTTCCTATTGGTTGAATAGACGGTGAGTCATCGCCCCCATTAAGAAACTCATCTAACCAAACACTGTAAAATCAAATAAACAATATTTTACTATCACATTTATATAAGGTATCATTGTAGAATACACGTTGATTGATGACCGGGAAATAGTTCTCGAAAAGGAAGAACATAACTTTTTTATTTAATTTATTGATTAACCCAAAAAGAAAACAAATTGATAATAAATTCTAAATAGAACCCGGCATCTCAATATGTACTGACTGACCCAGATATACGCGGATTGTTAGCAGGGACTAGGGATAGAACCCGGGCTCTCTATACTGACCCAGATATACGCGGATTGTTAGCAGGGACTAGGGATAGAACCCGGCCTCTCTATATGTACTGACTGATCCAGATATACGCGGATTGTTAGCAGGGACTAGGGATAGAACCCGGCCTCTCTATATGTACTGACTGACCCAGATATACGCGGATTGTTAGCAGGGACTAGGGATAGAACCCGGCCTCTCTATATGTACTGACTGATCCAGATATACGCGGAGTGTTAGCAGGGACTAGGGATAGAACCCGGCATCTCTATATGTACTGACTGATCCAGATATACGCGGATTGTTAGCAGGGACTAGGGATAGAACCCGGCATCTCTATATGTACTGACTGATCCAGATATACGCGGATTGTTAGCAGGGACTAGGGATAGAACCCGGCCTCTCTATATGTACTGACTGATCCAGATATACGCGGATTGTTAGCAGGGACTAGGGATAGAACCCGGCCTCTCTATATGTACTGACTGACCCAGATACACGCGGATTGTTAGTAGGGACTAGGGATAGAACCCCGCCTCTCTATATGTACTGACTGACCCAGATATACGCGGATTGTTAGCAGGGACTAGGGATAGAACCCGGCCTCTCTATATGTACTGACTGACCCAGATATACGGGATTGTTAGCAAGGACTAGGGATAGAACCCGGCATCTCTATATGTACTGACTGACCCAGATATACGCGGATTGTTAGCAGGGACTAGGGATAGAACCCGGCCTCTCTATATGTACTGACTGACCCAGATATACGCGGATTGTTAGCAGGGACTAGGGATAGAACCCGGCCTCTCTATATGTACTGACTGACCCAGATATACGCGGATTGTTAGCAGGGACTAGGGATAGAACCCGGCCTCTCTATATGTACTGACTGACCCAGATATACGCGGATTGTTAGCAGGGACTAGGGATAGAACCCGGCCTCTCTATATGTACTGACTGACCCAGATATACGCGGATTGTTAGCAGGGACTAGGGATAGAACCCGGCCTCTCTATATGTACTGACTGACCCAGATATACGCGGATTGTTAGCAGGGACTAGGGATAGAACCCGGCCTCTCTATATGTACTGACTGACCCAGATATACGCGGATTGTTAGCAGGGACTAGGGATAGAACCCGGCCACTCTATATGTACTGACTGACCCAGATGTACGCGGATTGTTAGCAGGGACCAGGGATAGAACCCGGCATCTCTATATGTACTGACTGACCCAGATATACGCGGATTGTTAGCAGGGACTAGGGATAGAACCCGGCATCTCTATATAGACTGACTGACCCAGATGTACGCGGATTGTTAGCAGGGACCAGGGATAGAACCCGGCATCTCTATATGTACTGACTGACCCAGATATACGCGGTTTGTTAGCAGGGACTAGGGATAGAACCCGGCCTCTCTATATGTACTGACTGACCCAGATATACGCGGATTGTTAGCAGGGACTAGGGATAGAACCCGGCATCTCTATATAGACTGACTGACCCAGATGTACGCGGATTGTTAGCAGGGACCAGGGATAGAACCCGGCATCTCTATATGTACTGACTGACCCAGATATACGCGGATTGTTAGCAGGGACTAGGGATAGAACCCGGCCTCTCTATATGTACTGACTGACCCAGATATACGCGGATTTTTAGCAGGGACTAGGGATAGAACCCGGCCTCTCTATACTGACCCAGATATACGCGGATTGTTAGCAGGGACTAGGGATAGAACCCGGCATCTCTATATAGACTGACTGACCCAGATATACGCGGATTGTTAGCAGGGACTAGGGATAGAACCCGGCATCTCTATATAGACTGACTGACCCAGATGTACGCTGATTGTTAGCAGGGACCAGGGATAGAACCCGGCCTCTCTATATGTACTGACTGACCCAGATATACGCGGATTGTTAGCAGGGACTAGGGATAGAACCCGGCCTCTCTATATGTACTGACTGACCCAGATACACGCGGATTGTTAGTAGGGACTAGGGATAGAACCCCGCCTCTCTATATGTACTGACTGACCCAGATATACGCGGATTGTTAGCAGGGACTAGGGATAGAACCCGGCCTCTCTATATGTACTGACTGACCCAGATATACGAGATTGTTAGCAAGGACTAGGGATAGAACCCGGCATCTCTATATGTACTGACTGACCCAGATATACGCGGATTGTTAGCAGGGACTAGGGATAGAACCCGGCCTCTCTATATGTACTGACTGACCCAGATATACGCGGATTGTTAGCAGGGACTAGGGATAGAACCCGGCCTCTCTATATGTACTGACTGACCCAGATATACGCGGATTGTTAGCAGGGACTAGGGATAGAACCCGGCATCTCTATATGTACTGACTGACCCAGATATACACGGATTGTTAGCAGGGACTAGGGATAGAACCCGGTCTCTCTATACTGACCCAGATATACGCGGATTGTTAGCAGGGACTAGGGATAGAACCCGGTCTCTCTATACTGACCCAGATATACGCGGATTGTTAGCAGGGACTAGGGATAGAACCCGGTCTCTCTATACTGACCCAGATATACGCGGATTGTTAGCAGGGACTAGGGATAGAACCCGGCCTCTCTATATGTACTGACTGACCCAGATATACGCGGATTGTTAGCAGGGACTAGGGATAGAACCCGGCCACTCTATATGTACTGACTGACCCAGATATACGCGGATTGTTAGCAGGGACTAGGGATAGAACCCGGCATCTCTATATAGACTGACTGACCCAGATGTACGCTGATTGTTAGCAGGGACCAGGGATAGAACCCGGCCTCTCTATATGTACTGACTGACCCAGATATACGCGGATTGTTAGCAGGGATTAGGGATAGAACCCGGCCACTCTATACTGACCCAGATATACGCGGATTGTTAGCAGGGACTAGGGATAGAACCCGGCCTCTCTATATGTACTGACTGACCCAGATATACGCGGATTGTTAGCAGGGATTAGGGATAGAACCCGGCCACTCTATACTGACCCAGACATACGCGGATTGTTAGCAGGGACTAGGGATAGAACCCGGCCTCTCTATATGTACTGGCTGACCCAGATATACGCGGATTGTTAGCAGGAAATAGGGATAGAACCCGGCCACTCTATACTGACCCAGATATACGCGGATTGTTAGCAGGGACTAGGGATAGAACCCGGCCTCTCTATACTGACCCAGATACACGCGGATTGTTAGCAGGGACTAGGGATAGAACCCGGCCTCTCTATATGTACTGACTGACCCAGATATACGCGGATTGTTAGCAGGGACTAGGGATAGAACCCGGCATCTCTATATGTACTGACTGACCCAGATATACACGGATTGTTAGCAGGGACTAGGGATAGAACCCGGTCTCTCTATACTGACCCAGATATACGCGGATTGTTAGCAGGGACTAGGGATAGAACCCGGTCTCTCTATACTGACCCAGATATACGCGGATTGTTAGCAGGGACTAGGGATAGAACCCGGTCTCTCTATACTGACCCAGATATACGCGGATTGTTAGCAGGGACTAGGGATAGAACCCGGCCTCTCTATATGTACTGACTGACCCAGATATACGCGGATTGTTAGCAGGGACTAGGGATAGAACCCGGCCACTCTATATGTACTGACTGACCCAGATATACGCGGATTGTTAGCAGGGACTAGGGATAGAACCCGGCATCTCTATATAGACTGACTGACCCAGATGTACGCTGATTGTTAGCAGGGACCAGGGATAGAACCCGGCCTCTCTATATGTACTGACTGACCCAGATATACGCGGATTGTTAGCAGGGATTAGGGATAGAACCCGGCCACTCTATACTGACCCAGATATACGCGGATTGTTAGCAGGGACTAGGGATAGAACCCGGCCTCTCTATATGTACTGACTGACCCAGATATACGCGGATTGTTAGCAGGGATTAGGGATAGAACCCGGCCACTCTATACTGACCCAGACATACGCGGATTGTTAGCAGGGACTAGGGATAGAACCCGGCCTCTCTATATGTACTGGCTGACCCAGATATACGCGGATTGTTAGCAGGAAATAGGGATAGAACCCGGCCACTCTATACTGACCCAGATATACGCGGATTGTTAGCAGGGACTAGGGATAGAACCCGGCCTCTCTATACTGACCCAGATACACGCGGATTGTTAGCAGGGACTAGGGATAGAACCCGGCCTCTCTATATGTACTGACTGACCCAGATATACGCGGATTGTTAGCAGGGACTTGGGATAGAACCCGGCCTCTCTATGTGTACTGACTGACCCAGATATACGCGGATTGTTAGCAGGGACTAGGGATAGAACCCGGCCTCTCTATATGTACTGACTGACCCAGATATACGCGGATTGTTAGCAGGGACTAGGGATAGAACCCGGCCTCTCTATATGTACTGGCTGACCCAGATATACGCGGATTGTTAGCAGGGACTAGGGATAGAACCCGGCCTCTCTATATGTACTGACTGACCCAGATATACGCGGATTGTTAGCAGGGACTAGGGATAGAACCCGGCCTCTCTATGTGTACTGACTGACCCAGATATACGCGGATTGTTAGCAGGGACTAGGGATAGAACCCGGCCTCTCTATATGTACTGACTGACCCAGATATACGCGGATTGTTAGCAGGGACTAGGGATAGAACCCGGCCTCTCTATATGTACTGACTGACCCAGATATACGCGGATTGTTAGCAGGGACTAGGGATAGAACCCGGCATCTCTATATGTACTGACTGACCCAGATATACGCGGATTGTTAGCAGGGACTAGGGATAGAACCCGGCATCTCTATATGTACTGACTGACCCAGATATACACGGATTGTTAGCAGGGACTAGGGATAGAACCCGGTCTCTCTATACTGACCCAGATATACGCGGATTGTTAGCAGGGACTAGGGATAGAACCCGGTCTCTCTATACTGACCCAGATATACGCGGATTGTTAGCAGGGACTAGGGATAGAACCCGGTCTCTCTATACTGACCCAGATATACGCGGATTGTTAGCAGGGACTAGGGATAGAACCCGGCCTCTCTATATGTACTGACTGACCCAGATATACGCGGATTGTTAGCAGGGACTAGGGATAGAACCCGGCCACTCTATATGTACTGACTGACCCAGATATACGCGGATTGTTAGCAGGGACTAGGGATAGAACCCGGCATCTCTATATAGACTGACTGACCCAGATGTACGCTGATTGTTAGCAGGGACCAGGGATAGAACCCGGCCTCTCTATATGTACTGACTGACCCAGATATACGCGGATTGTTAGCAGGGACCAGGGATAGAACCCGGCCTCTCTATATGTACTGACTGACCCAGATATACGCGGATTGTTAGCAGGGATTAGGGATAGAACCCGGCCACTCTATACTGACCCAGACATACGCGGATTGTTAGCAGGGACTAGGGATAGAACCCGGCCTCTCTATATGTACTGACTGACCCAGATATACGCGGATTGTTAGCAGGGATTAGGGATAGAACCCGGCCACTCTATACTGACCCAGATATACGCGGATTGTTAGCAGGGACTAGGGATAGAACCCGGCCTCTCTATATGTACTGGCTGACCCAGATATACGCGGATTGTTAGCAGGAAATAGGGATAGAACCCGGCCACTCTATACTGACCCAGATATACGCGGATTGTTAGCAGGGACTAGGGATAGAACCCGGCCTCTCTATACTGACCCAGATACACGCGGATTGTTAGCAGGGACTAGGGATAGAACCCGGCCTCTCTATATGTACTGACTGACCCAGATATACGCGGATTGTTAGCAGGGACTAGGGATAGAACCCGGCCTCTCTATGTGTACTGACTGACCCAGATATACGCGGATTGTTAGCAGGGACTAGGGATAGAACCCGGCCTCTCTATATGTACTGACTGACCCAGATATACACGGATTGTTAGCAGGGACTAGGGATAGAACCCGGCCTCTCTATATGTACTGGCTGACCCAGATATACGCGGATTGTTAGCAGGGACTAGGGATAGAACCCGGCCTCTCTATATGTACTGACTGACCCAGATATACGCGGATTGTTAGCAGGGACTAGGGATAGAACCCGGCCTCTCTATGTGTACTGACTGACCCAGATATACGCGGATTGTTAGCAGGGATTAGGGATAGAACCCGGCCACTCTATATGTACTGACTGACCCAGATATACGCGGATTGTTAGCAGGGACTAGGGATAGAACCCGGCCTCTCTATATGTACTGACTGACCCAGATATACGCGGATTGTTAGCAGGGACTAGGGATAGAACCCGGCCTCTCTATGTGTACTGACTGACCCAGATATACGCGGATTGTTAGCAGGGACTAGGGATAGAACCCGGCCTCTCTATGTGTACTGACTGACCCAGATATACGCGGATTGTTAGCAGGGACTAGGGATAGAACCCGGCCTCTCTATATGTACTGGCTGACCCAGATATACGCGGATTGTTAGCAGGAAATAGGGATAGAACCCGGCCACTCTATACTGACCCAGATATACGCGGATTGTTAGCAGGGACTAGGGATAGAACCCGGCCTCTCTATACTGACCCAGATACACGCGGATTGTTAGCAGGGACTAGGGATAGAACCCGGCCTCTCTATATGTACTGACTGACCCAGATATACGCGGATTGTTAGCAGGGACCAGGGATAGAACCCGGCATCTCTATATGTAATGACTGACCCAGTTATACGCGGATTGTTAGCAGGGACTAGGAATAGAATCCGGCCACTCTATATGTACTGACTGACCCAGATATACGCGGATTGTTAGCAGGGACTAGGGATAGAACCCGGCCTCTCTATATGTACTGACTGACCCAGATATACGCGGATTGTTAGCAGGGACTAGGGATAGAACACGGCCTCTCTATATGTACTGACTGACCCAGATATACGCGGATTGTTAGCAGGGACTAGGGATAGAACCCGGCCTCTCTATATGTACTGACTGACCCAGATATACGCGGATTGTTAGCAGGGACTAGGGATAGAACCCGGCCTCTCTATATGTACTGACTGACCCAGATATACGCTGATTGTTAGCAGGGACTAGGGATAGAACCCGGCCTCTCTATATGTACTGGCTGACCCAGATATACGCGGATTGTTAGCAGGGATTAGGGATAGAACCCGGCCACTCTATACTGACCCAGATATACGCGGATTGTTAGCAGGGACTAGGGATAGAACCCGGCCTCTCTATACTGACCCAGATATACGCGGATTGTTAGCAGGGACTAGGTATAGAACCCGGCCTCTCTATATGTACTGACTGACCCAGATATACGCTGATTGTTAGCAGGAAATAGGGATAGAACCCGGCCACTCTATACTGACCCAGATATACGCGGATTGTTAGCAGGGACTAGGGATAGAACCCGGCATCTCTATGTGTACTGACTGACCCAGATATACGCGGATTGTTAGCAGGGACTAGGGATAGAACCCGGCCTCTCTATATGTACTGACTGACCCAGATATACGCGGATTGTTAGCAGGGACTAGGGATAGAACCCGGCCTCTCTATATGTACTGGCTGACCCAGATATACGCGGATTGTTAGCAGGAAATAGGGATAGAACCCGGCCACTCTATACTGACCCAGATATACGCGGATTGTTAGCAGGGACTAGGGATAGAACCCGGCCTCTCTATACTGACCCAGATACACGCGGATTGTTAGCAGGGACTAGGGATAGAACCCGGCCTCTCTCTATGTACTGACTGACCCAGATACACGCGGATTGTTAGCAGGGACTATGGATAGAACCCGGCCTCTCTATATGTACTGACTGACCCAGATATACGCGGATTGTTAGCAGGGACTAGGGATAGAACCCGGCCTCTCTATATAATTATAGATACGCCCCCAATCGGGGCAAACGGTAAAATTTAAATCATTATAAAATTAATTAAAATTAAAATATATATAAAAACTATTTACGTGTGCCGTGGATAGGCGGGCGGGCGGGGGGGGGGGGGGGGGTTACAGAGTCGCAAGGACCGGTAGTGTGGGGCTCTGTGGGCACACGAGAGCGTGGTAGCGGTTTTCGCAGGAGTCGCCACAGAATCTACACTCACAACTAGCAGAAAGTTCGTGGAACGGTTCAGAGTTACTGCAGAGTTTGTGGTGAAACCCGTGGGAGGTGCACCGGGTTAGTATGTGCCGGTTTCGCTGCCCTGGACGTCTCCAGGTGCGGTTGGTGAACGCGGGACCAAGGGAGTATCTTTCTTCTGTATAGTTTGTTTCGCGTTCATCACGGAAGTTCTGGTAGGCAATTAAAACGTCGTTATTGAATATGGTTGGAGATTTTGAAATTATGTCATTGATGAATGTATCCGTTTCGATTAGATGTAGTGCAAGAGTGGAGGAGGCTGAGGTATGTAGTCCTAACATGCGTTTGACGTGCGCGTTCTTTATTTTATCGAGGTTCTTTAGATGTATCAGTTTGAGGAATGGGCCGATCTGTTCAATGGCATAAGTAGCAATTGGAGCAATTTTCATATTAAATATTTGCATTCCAGTTTCGACGGATAAAAGTGGGAGGTGGTTGATGGATCCGATGATGCTGTAAGCTGATTTGAGTTTAGAGTTTACATGTACAGTGAAGCTGAGAGATGGTTGTAAAGTGATTCCGAGGTATTCGTATTCGCTAGAGATTATTACTGGATTGCCGTTGTATGTGAAATTATCATTCTGGGCGAGCCGGCCACCTTTCCTAAATTTTACAACTTTAGTCTTAACAAGGTTGACATCCATTCCGTTGACGGTACACCAGCTGTGTAGCGCATTGAGGGCTGTCTGGATATCATCACGGTTTTCCGAATAGAAGACAAGGTCGTCCGCGTAGAATATAAATTTAATTAACGATACCGCCCTGCGAATTGCATTGGCTAAGTCGGCAATATATAGGATAAAGCACGTAGGAGATAGGCAATCCCCCTGTAAAACTCCACGTAGTTGTTTAATAATGTTCGACATGGTTAAGCCGTCATAAATTCGGATTGAGTTTGAGGTTAGGGCTTTGATAGTATCATATAGTTTCCCCTTTATGCCGGCATTGTATAGTTTATATAGAAGAATAGCTCTGCTAATCGAGTCGAAGGCCTTTCTAAAATCCACAAATACGGCGTAGATATGGCGGTTGTTGCGGCTAGGTGAGTTTAATGCGTTTGCGATGTCAGTTAACAATTCTTTAATTGCAGCCATAGTCGATTTTCCTCGGATGAAGCCGTGTTGCTCGTTAGGGATTGCATTTGGGTCGATGTTGGTTCGTATTCTATTGTTTATGATAGCCGTTAATGTTTTCAGGAGTACACATAACAGCGCGATGCCGCGGTAGTTATCGGGGTTTGTGAGAGCGCCTTTACCTTTATATATTATTATAATTATGCTCTCCAGCCAGCCAGAAGGGAGTTTCCCTAGGTTTAGACACGCGTTGTACAGTAGTGTTAGAATCGACAGAATGAGTGGGAGGGCAAGCTTCAAGTGCTCGTAGTATAAACGGTCAGGGCCACCGGCTTTGTTGTTTGCTGCCCCTGTTATCACTTCTTGCACTTCGTCCTCTGTTATCTCATTGTTATACCATGTATCCTCGTTCCTCTCTCTTTGAGTTGTAGATGGGATGTTAGGGCAGTTAGGTGGATTGTTGCATGCTCCCAGGAGATTTTGGAAATGGGTTTCCAGCTTTGTAGAGTCAATTGGTGCCACCGTGGCTGTGTGGTTCTTTAGTAGATTCCAAGGTTTAACTTCGGCTCGGTTTAGTTTCTCGACCAGCTCGGCCTTCTCAAACGCTTCTCGCTTCTCCTTAATTGTCCGCTTATATTGTTTCCTGATTTCCCAGAACTCTCTTTGTTCGGTTTCAGAATGGTTGCGTCTCAGCATCGCATTCATTACGGACGACTTCAATAACTTACAATGTGAGTCAAACCAGGGTTTGCCGCTATGGGAGGAGTTTAGACGTTTAGCCGTTGAGTTGACTAAGGAGCCAGTGAGGAGTTCCGTAGCAGCATCTAGGTCATTATCGGCTATAAATCTGGAGAATAATTCTGTATTTAGGTTTGATGATAAGCAATTTAGATCTAATTTTCGGTTAAGTGGGGCTGGCCTACCAGACAGTGAGTCAGTGGATGGTGGTGGAAGATCAATTGATGTACAGACACGCTGGTGTTTTCTTATGGGATCGGTTATCACTTCTGAGGTGGGAATTGGTTGAGGGATTGTAGCGGGGTATTTTATAAACATTAGGTCGATGGTGCTTTCACCTTGTGGCGATATATATGTTGGGAGATCAGCATTATTTAGCAGTGTGAACCCGAGCGCGTTGAGGTGGTTGGTGAGGTCAGAGCCACGGTTTCCTCGATCTAGACGGCAGTTGAAGTCGCCCCCAATAACCGTCGCCACCGAGTCGTCAATATGCGATAGTGCTTCGTTAACCACGAGGAAGACATCCTGTAGATGCGTATCAGGTTTAAAGTAAAATACTATATAGAAGGAAGAGTTGGTTTTGATTACTATGAACGATTCCGATTGGGCCAGGGCCGATGGTTTGTGTTTAGGTTTGCATAGTATCATTAGACCTCCAGAGGGGCGGCCCCGCGCTGGAGCTACTGCAGGTTGATTAAATGTATAGTAACCGCGGTTGTTGAATGAGTTTTCAGTGGACATAGTTTCTGTAAATAACTCTGTTTCGGCGTTCAGATAGAGTTCTGAGTCTGTTAAGGTATTTGCGAGGTATTTCAGTCCTTCCACATTCCATAGTGTTATCTTTACCGTTTGTCAGTCCTGGTTATTATCCTGTAAACCAGCTTCCGTGGTCTGCGTCTGGTCAGCCATACGAGATGTGTAGATCCGTGGGCGGAGACCGAGTGATTTGCGTTCATCATCATTCAGCTTGTAGTTTCTGATTGGGATCCCAACGCCCCATAGTGTTGTGTCCATGAGAGCATCGCGGTCCTCCTGGTTGCAAATCAGATGGAAGGCAGCATATGTGGCCTCGATATGGGATGGATTGATCTTTATTGCTGTGTCGAAT
>JAUCBJ010001644.1:0-44435 GCA_032718475.1 Nemertoderma westbladi
CGGTTTTCGCAGGAGTCGCCACAGAATCTACACTCACAACTAGCAGAAAGTTCGTGGAACGGTTCAGAGTTACTGCAGAGTTTGTGGTGAAACCCGTGGGAGGTGCACCGGGTTAGTATGTGCCGGTTTCGCTGCCCTGGACGTCTCCAGGTGCGGTTGGTGAACGCGGGACCAAGGGAGTATCTTTCTTCTGTATAGTTTGTTTCGCGTTCATCACGGAAGTTCTGGTAGGCAATTAAAACGTCGTTATTGAATATGGTTGGAGATTTTGAAATTATGTCATTGATGAATGTATCCGTTTCGATTAGATGTAGTGCAAGAGTGGAGGAGGCTGAGGTATGTAGTCCTAACATGCGTTTGACGTGCGCGTTCTTTATTTTATCGAGGTTCTTTAGATGTATCAGTTTGAGGAATGGGCCGATCTGTTCAATGGCATAAGTAGCAATTGGAGCAATTTTCATATTAAATATTTGCATTCCAGTTTCGACGGATAAAAGTGGGAGGTGGTTGATGGATCCGATGATGCTGTAAGCTGATTTGAGTTTAGAGTTTACATGTACAGTGAAGCTGAGAGATGGTTGTAAAGTGATTCCGAGGTATTCGTATTCGCTAGAGATTATTACTGGATTGCCGTTGTATGTGAAATTATCATTCTGGGCGAGCCGGCCACCTTTCCTAAATTTTACAACTTTAGTCTTAACAAGGTTGACATCCATTCCGTTGACGGTACACCAGCTGTGTAGCGCATTGAGGGCTGTCTGGATATCATCACGGTTTTCCGAATAGAAGACAAGGTCGTCCGCGTAGAATATAAATTTAATTAACGATACCGCCCTGCGAATTGCATTGGCTAAGTCGGCAATATATAGGATAAAGCACGTAGGAGATAGGCAATCCCCCTGTAAAACTCCACGTAGTTGTTTAATAATGTTCGACATGGTTAAGCCGTCATAAATTCGGATTGAGTTTGAGGTTAGGGCTTTGATAGTATCATATAGTTTCCCCTTTATGCCGGCATTGTATAGTTTATATAGAAGAATAGCTCTGCTAATCGAGTCGAAGGCCTTTCTAAAATCCACAAATACGGCGTAGATATGGCGGTTGTTGCGGCTAGGTGAGTTTAATGCGTTTGCGATGTCAGTTAACAATTCTTTAATTGCAGCCATAGTCGATTTTCCTCGGATGAAGCCGTGTTGCTCGTTAGGGATTGCATTTGGGTCGATGTTGGTTCGTATTCTATTGTTTATGATAGCCGTTAATGTTTTCAGGAGTACACATAACAGCGCGATGCCGCGGTAGTTATCGGGGTTTGTGAGAGCGCCTTTACCTTTATATATTATTATAATTATGCTCTCCAGCCAGCCAGAAGGGAGTTTCCCTAGGTTTAGACACGCGTTGTACAGTAGTGTTAGAATCGACAGAATGAGTGGGAGGGCAAGCTTCAAGTGCTCGTAGTATAAACGGTCAGGGCCACCGGCTTTGTTGTTTGCTGCCCCTGTTATCACTTCTTGCACTTCGTCCTCTGTTATCTCATTGTTATACCATGTATCCTCGTTCCTCTCTCTTTGAGTTGTAGATGGGATGTTAGGGCAGTTAGGTGGATTGTTGCATGCTCCCAGGAGATTTTGGAAATGGGTTTCCAGCTTTGTAGAGTCAATTGGTGCCACCGTGGCTGTGTGGTTCTTTAGTAGATTCCAAGGTTTAACTTCGGCTCGGTTTAGTTTCTCGACCAGCTCGGCCTTCTCAAACGCTTCTCGCTTCTCCTTAATTGTCCGCTTATATTGTTTCCTGATTTCCCAGAACTCTCTTTGTTCGGTTTCAGAATGGTTGCGTCTCAACATCGCATTCATTACGGACGACTTCAATAACTTACAATGTGAGTCAAACCAGGGTTTGCCGCTATGGGAGGAGTTTAGACGTTTAGTCGTTGAGTTGACTAAGGAGCCAGTGAGGAGTTCCGTAGCAGCATCTAGGTCATTATCGGCTATAAATCTGGAGAATAATTCTGTATTTAGGTTTGATGATAAGCAATTTAGATCTAATTTTCGGTTAAGTGGGGCTGGCCTACCAGACAGTGAGTCAGTGGATGGTGGTGGAAGATCAATTGATGTACAGACACGCTGGTGTTTTCTTATGGGATCGGTTATCACTTCTGAGGTGGGAATTGGTTGAGGGATTGTAGCGGGGTATTTTATAAACATTAGGTCGATGGTGCTTTCACCTTGTGGCGATATATATGTTGGGAGATCAGGATTATTTAGCAGTGTGAACCCGAGCGCGTTGAGGTGGTTGGTGAGGTCAGAGCCACGGTTTCCTCGATCTAGACGGCAGTTGAAGTCGCCCCCAATAACCGTCGCCACCGAGTCGTCAATATGCGATAGTGCTTCGTTAACCACGAGGAAGACATCCTGTAGATGCGTATCAGGTTTAAAGTAAAATACTATATAGAAGGAAGAGTTGGTTTTGATTACTATGAACGATTCCGATTGGGCCAGGGCCGATGGTTTGTGTTTAGGTTTGCATAGTATCATTAGACCTCCAGAGGGGCGGCCCCGCGCTGGAGCTACTGCAGGTTGATTAAATGTATAGTAGCCGCGGTTGTTGAATGAGTTTTCAGTGGACATAGTTTCTGTAAATAAGGCTATATCGGCGTTCAGATAGAGTTCTGAGTCTGTTAAGGTATTTGCGAGGTATTTCAGTCCTTCCACATTCCATAGTGTTATCTTTACCGTTTGTCAGTCCTGGTTATTATCCTGTAAACCAGCTTCCGTGGTCTGCGTCTGGTCAGCCATACGAGGTGTGTAGATCCGTGGGCGGAGACCGAGTGATTTGCGTTCATCATCATTCAGCTTGTAGTTTCTGATCGAGATCCCAACGCCCCATAGTGTTGTGTCCATGAGAGCATCGCGGTCCTCCTGGTTGCAAATCAGATGGAAGGCAGCATATGTGGCCTCGATATGGGATGGATTGATCTTTATTGCTGTGTCGAATTTTATATTCTCCGATTTTAGGAAGTCATTAATCTCCTCCACAGTGACTGTGGGTTCCAAGTTACCAATGTAGATGTGGGCCTTTCGCGGCGGATGTGCACGTGGTTGGGCGGCGCGCAATGGGCCACCTACCCGGCTTCCACGGGATGGAGCTGGGCGGCGGTATTGTGGGGTGTATGAGTTGGCGTTAAGCGAGGTAGTTGCTACTACAGGCGTCCCTGTTGTAGCACTTCCAGCATTGATCAGTAGTTGGCGTTGCGGGTTAATGTGCCGGTTTATGGTTGGGCGGGGAGGTTCTATATGCGGTGGGGTGTTACCTGCTCGGATAACAGATAGCAGTTCGTCCTTTGTGGATAGTGATTCCTTTTGTGCATTGATTGTCTGCTTTCGCGCTTCTGCGAGTTCATTGAGATTGCCGCTGTACAGTGAGTTCATCGCTGACAGTGATTCGAAGAGGTTCTTCTCATCGTCCTGCGAGACACTCTTCTTCTGTTTGACCAAGCGGAACAGCGCAATTACCTCCTTTTGGAGCCTCCCGAAGTCAATGGATGCGTCATTGTTGTTGTTAGTGGCCATTTTAATGCAGATGAGTGATATAATAATGTAATTAAAACTATAATATATATAATTAAAATAGTACCGGTCCCACGGGCAGTTTGTACTGTTGTTTGTAGGTAGAAGAATCCAATATATAAAATATATATTAGTTATTATTAATATGATATTGATATTATTAATATAATTGTTAATATTTATAATCCATACATATGGAACAACTGAGATACTAGTTAAAATTAAATAATGATGGCCATAATGCTCACAATAATGTGACCATGATGCTCACAATAATGTGACCATATAATTGATGATGATGATGATGATGATCGGCTTGCACTAGGGTGCAGTGCCGGCGGCCCCAGAAACATAGCGCCCCCAGATCTTGCGGTCAGCCATACAATTTCCTAATTCATTCCTGTTCTCAAGTCCTGTGTCCTTGAGCAGGCGTTTGAGGAAAGTCATTGGCTGTCCACCACGTCTATTCTCGCCAGCAGGCTGCCACAGCACAAGGTTGTGTACAGGTTGATCCTGCCGGCGGAAACAGTGCCCAGCAAGCATTAGACGGCGTTTCTGCAGGGTGATGCTAGGTCTTGGCAATGAGATGTTACCATATTTATATAACACCTCATTGCTTATGTGTGCATCATATGCTATGTTGTGCACCCGGCGAAGCATCCTGGTGTATGTGCCATCCAAGGACCTGGTGTCTTCAGCAGTTAGAGCCCAGCATGGGCTGCCATAGAGCAGCACAGGCTCCACTGCTGCACAGAAAAGGCGTACCTTTAAAGAGCATGAGATGTCAGAGCTCTTCCAGATCCTGGATAGCTTGTGGATGGCGGACCAGGCTTTGCCTTTGCGAATTCGGAGATCTTCAACAGACCTCCGAACCCATGATCCAAGGTAGCAGAAGTCGTTCACATGACTTACCAGTCCATCCAGCGATTGAATGTTATCCCGATCAATTTTCTGCTGATCTGAATCCATGTTTACTGTCAGAATTTTGGTCTTTGTGCTATTCACAAAGAGGCCAACACTAGATGCAGCCTCCTCTAAGCTAGATAGCAGCTTCTGTGCTCCTTCTAATGTCTCTGATAGTAAACCAAGGTCATCAGCAAAGTCAAGGTCGGTTAGATGTTCTGCTGGGGAACCACGTCTACGGCTACCTGATGGTGGAGATATTTCCACCCCATCAGCTTCATGAAGATGAGTGATGTCCGCAGCACATAGTCCACCACAATAATGAAGAGGAACGGGGCTAATGTGTCTCCTTGAAGGACACCCCAGAGAACCTCAAATGGGTCTGTGTCTCCATCAGTAGTGGATACAAAGGTCGTGGAACCGTCATATACTGATCTGATTGCATTAATGATCTCATTGGGGATCCCATATGCCTGAAGAATTTGGAACATGCGTGGGCGTGACACGATAAAATGTAATTAGTTCCATAACTTATGTAAAAAAGGATATTCCGTAAATGATTAAAATTTGACGTATTAACTGCGCATTTGGGGTCGATCAGTGGTCATCAGCCAGATTGCTGTTCGTAGGCAGGATCTGCAAAGGGGGATAGCCTGGCATTCCAGGTAATGTTGTTTGGTGGTCGCTGAGCAACCACACATCCAGCATTCACAGCAATCAGCTGGCCTCCAACAACTGGGATTGGTGCAGATGCGGTGGTGGTATCCATTTGATATCAGCTGTGCGGCATAGCGGCGGCGTAAACTGGAGAGTCCAGTAACGTCTATGTCGGACGCGTCTGGATGGTCAATGGCATGGAGGATTGCAGTAGACGAGGCAAACTTGCTGATTCCACACCATAACTTCCAGTAGAACGCTCGCACCCGTTGCACGTGGTCCAGTTGTGTAATGTCGCTACTCGTGAAAATACTGCACCCGTATGTTGTCGATGGAAGGACGATTGATTGCCATAAACGTTGTGCCGATTGTTGGGATACTATACGAAGATTAACTTTTGTAGTGATTAATACACAACTTGATATGCCTTTAGAATACATGTGACCGTAATGCCCGCTAGCCCCATTTTTGGTTGATAGGATTACTCCTAAGTATTGAAAACAGTTCTGGAATTCCAATACTTGCCCGTTGTATTCCAGAACATCAGTGCGTGCCAATCTACCTCCACGGCGAAACTTAATGGCTTTAGTCTTTGTGATATTGACTTCGAGTTTGTTAAGTTTACAATAATCAGCGAGTTTATTCAAACTAGATTGTACGTCTGCGATCGAATCTCCGACAATTACTAGGTCGTCAGCGTACATTATCACCCAGATAGTAGCGAACACAATGTATGCGGGAAGGTCTGCCATGAAGAGACTAAATAATAGTGGGGAGAGTTTGTCGCCTTGGACTACTCCAACCGTTTGAGCGATCGGTTCCAACACGTGCACTCCTACGCAGATGCACACGAAGTTTATCGAGATCAAGGCCCAAATCGCGCTGATAAACTTTCGGCTCAATCCCACATTCGATAGTTTCATGCAGAGTATCTCGCGGTTTATTGAGTCAAAACATTTCCGGAAGTCTACAAAGACGCAATAAACGTGCCTGCCTGCTGGTTGTATAGCGATGTTAATACGGTTATATAAACATCTAACGGCGTCTATCGTAGATCGCGACTTCCTGAACCCGTATTGAGCACCAGGGAACGCACTCTGCGCTCTGCCCAGTTGTACAGTCTTGTTGCTAAGATCGACGTGTAGGTTTTTAGCAAACACGAGAGTAACGCAATCCCGCGGTACTAGTCAGGCGAGGACTTACTTCCCTTCCCTTTGTACAATGGTATTAAGTATGACTTCAGCCATGCAGTGGGACACGTAGCTGCGGCAAAACATATACTAAATATACTTAATAGGTACGGGAGTAAGTGACCGAAACCGAGCTTTAATGATTCCCCTGTGACACCATCTGGGCCCGCAGCTTTATGCTGTTTCTGTTTGTAGACCGCCTCCGTGATCTCGGCAGGGTCAATTGGTTTATCTAACGCATCGACTGGCTGTTCGGGGATTGTTGGCAGCTGTGGACGAGTATCTGAAGCGAGTAGCTTCGTGAAATGGGATGACCAGGATTCCTCAGAGACCTGTTGCGCTACGGGTTTAGTTATTGATCGTTTGCCTTTTAGTATATTCCAGAAATTAGTTATTATTTATATATAATAATTAAATAAATATAAATAGAATCCTACAAAGGTGCTTTAATATGTTCTACCAACTTACACCAAAATTAATTATGTTCTCTATTGTATAACTATCTCCTTGAATAAGTTTGTGGTCTATAAGATTGTCATTGTTATGCAAACGATCAGTGATATTTGGTATGATTACAAATCCAAAAACCATGCACGCCATTGCGATATTAATTCCCACTATCCAACGTAGAAATACAAAGTAAGAGGCAACAACTACACCAAAGTGACCTGCAAAAATGTACAAACAATTTGGGATTTCAAATTGTAATTCATTAAAATTTGAAATTCATTACATTCTAGTCTATAATATATTTGTTCCAAATTATTTAAAAACGATACAGATATTAAAATAATATATTACGTCATTGTTATTAATTACGCTCGTTAGTGTACTATTGTTAAAAAAAACTATTAAGATCTGTCTGCTGATTCTCCACTCTCATGGTATACCTAAGCCTCTTACCGACATAAAAAGGCAAGATAACAAAAAATGTAAGTCTGAAGGTAATATAGATGACAGATATTTGAAGTCCGAAAATGGAAGTCAGACAATAGAAGTCAGTAAAAGGAAACAGCTTGTGGACAGCACAGATGGATCTGATTGTAGGACCAGATTCTAGGATTGAACACATTAATTCTTAAAAATACGTGGGCGGGAATGTATAACGAGGAAGACAGACTCGAAGGCCTTTAAGAAGTCTCCAAATAGTCGATAGGAGGCAAAGATGAGAGAGTGGAGAATCACGCAAATGGGTGGAGTGAATGGAGAATCACGCAAATCCGTGGAGAGAGAGGAGAATCACGCAAATCCGTGGAGTGAATGGAGAATCACGCAAATCCGTGGAGAGAGAGGAGAATCACGTAAATCCGTGGAGAGAGAGGAGAATCACGCAAATGGGTGGAGTGAATGGAGAATCACGCAAATCCGTGGAGAGAGAGGAGAATCACGCAAATCCGTGGAGTGAATGGAGAATCACGCAAATCCGTGGAGAGAGAGGAGAATCACGCAAATCCGTGGAGTGAATGGAGAATCACGCAAATCCGTGGAGAGAGAGGAGAATCACGTAAATCCGTGGAGAGAGAGGAGAATCACGCAAATGGGTGGAGAGAGTGGAGAATCACGCAAATCCATAGAGAGAGTGGAGAGTCACGCAAATCCGTGGAGAGAGTGGAGAATCACGTAAATCCGTGGAGAGAGTGGAGAATCACGCAAATCCGTGGAGAGAGTGGAGAATCACGCAAATCCGTGGAGAGAGTGGAGAATCACGCAAATCCGTGGAGAGAGTGGAGAATCACGCAAATCCGTGGAGAGAGTGGAGAATCACGCAAATCCATAGAGAGAGTGGAGAGTCACGCAAATCCGTGGAGAGAGTGGAGAATCACGTAAATCCGTGGAGAGAGTGGAGAATCACGCAAATCCGTGGAGAGAGTGGAGAATCACGCAAATCCGTGGAGAGAGTGGAGAATCACGCAAATCCGTGGAGAGAGTGGAGAATCACGCAAATCCGTGGAGAGAGTGGAGAATCACGCAAATCCGTGGAGTGAGTGGAGAATCACGCAAATCCGTGGAGTGAGTGGAGAATCACGCAAATCCGTGGAGAGAGTGGAGAATCACGCAAATCCGTGGAGAGAGTGGAGAATCACGCAAATCCGTGGAGAGAGTGGAGAATCACGCAAATCCGTGGAGTGAGTGGAGAATCACGCAAATCCGTGGAGAGAGTGGAGAATCACGCAAATCCATAGAGAGAGTGGAGAGTCACGCAAATCCGTGGAGAGAGTGGAGAATCACGTAAATCCGTGGAGAGAGTGGAGAATCACGCAAATCCGTGGAGAGAGTGGAGAATCACGCAAATGGGTGGACAGAGTGGAGAATCACGTAAATCCGTGGAGAGAGTGGAGAATCACGCAAATCCGTGGAGAGAGTGGAGAATCACGCAAAACCGTGGAGAGAGTGGAGAATCACGCAAATCCGTGGAGTGAGTGGAGAATCACGTAAATCCGTGGAGTGAGTGGAGAATCACGCAAATCCGTGGAGTGAGTGGAGAATCACGCAAATCCGTGGAGAGAGTGGAGAATCACGCAAAACCGTGGAGAGAGTGGAGAATCACGCAAATCCGTGGAGTGAGTGGAGAATCACGCAAATCCATGGAGAGAGTGGAGAATCACGCAAATCCGTGGAGTGAGTGGAGAATCACGCAAATCCGTGGAGAGAGTGGAGAATCACGCAAATCCGTGGAGAGAGTGGAGAATCACGCAAATCCATGGAGAGAGTGCAGAATCACGCAAATCCGTGGAGAGAGTGGAGAATCACGCAAAACCGTGGAGAGAGTGGAGAATCATGCAAATCCGTGGAGAGAGTGGAGAATCACGCAAATCCGTGGAGTGAGTGGAGAATCACGCAAATCCATGGAGAGAGTGGAGAATCACGCAAATCCGTGGAGTGAGTGGAGAATCACGCAAATCCGTGGAGAGAGTGGAGAATCACGCAAATCCGTGGAGAGAGTGGAGAATCACGCAAATCCGTGGAGAGAGTGGAGAATCACGCAAATCCGTGGAGAGAGTGCAGAATCACGCAAATCCGTGGAGAGAGTGGAGAATCACGCAAAACCGTGGAGAGAGTGGAGAATCACGCAAATCCGTGGAGAGAGTGGAGAATCACGCAAATCCGTGGAGAGAGTGGAGAATCACGCAAATCCGTGGAGTGAGTGGAGAATCACGTAAATCCGTGGAGTGAGTGGAGAATCACGCAAATCCGTGGAGTGAGTGGATAATTACGCAAATCCGTGGAGAGAGTGGAGAATCACGCAAATCCGTGGAGAGAGTGGAGAATCACGCAAATCCGTGGAGAGAGTGGAGAATCACGCAAAACCGTGGAGTGAGTGGAGAATCACGCAAATCCATGGAGAGAGTGGAGAATCACGCAAATCCGTGGAGAGAGTGGAGAATCACGCAAATCCGTGGAGAGAGTGGAGAATCACGCAAATCCGTGGAGAGAGTGGAGAATCACGCAAATGGGTGGAGAGAGTGGATAATTACGCAAATCCGTGGAGAGAGTGGAGAATCACGCAAATCCGTGGAGAGAGTGGAGAATCACGCAAATCCGTGGAGAGAGTGGAGAATCACGCAAAACCGTGGAGAGAGTGGAGAATCACGCAAATCCGTGGAGAGAGTGGAGAATCACGCAAATCCGTGGAGAGAGTGGAGAATCACGCAAATCCGTGGAGAGAGTGGAGAATCACGCAAATGTGGAGAGAGTGGAAATCACGCAAATCCGTGGAGTGAGTGGAGAATCACGCAAATCCATGGAGAGAGTGGAGAATCACGCAAATCCGTGGAGTGAGTGGAGAATCACGCAAAACCGTGGAGAGAGTGGAGAATCACGCAAATCCGTGGAGAGAGTGGAGAATCACGCAAATCCGTGGAGAGAGTGGAGAATCACGCAAATGGGTGGAGAGAGTGGATAATTACGCAAATCCGTGGAGAGAGTGGAGAATCACGCAAATCCGTGGAGAGAGTGGAGAATCACGCAAATCCGTGGAGAGAGTGGAGAATCACGCAAAACCGTGGAGAGAGTGGAGAATCACGCAAATCCGTGGAGTGAGTGGAGAATCACGCAAATCCGTGGAGTGAGTGGACAATCACGCAAATCCGTGGAGAGAGTGGAGAATCACGCAAAACCGTGGAGAGAGTGGAGAATCACGCAAATCCGTGGAGTGAGTGGAGAATCACGCAAATCCGTGGAGTGAGTGGAGAATCACGCAAATCCGTGAAGAGAGTGGAGAATCACGCAAATCCGTGGAGAGAGTGGAGAATCACGCAAATCCGTGGAGTGAGTGGAGAATCACGCAAATCCGTGGAGTGAGTGGAGAATCACGCAAATCCGTGAAGAGAGTGGAGAATCACGCAAATCCGTGGAGTGAGTGGAGAATCACGCAAATCCGTGGAGTGAGTGGAGAATCACGCAAATCCGTGGAGAGAGTGGAGAATCACGCAAAACCGTGGAGAGAGTGGAGAATCACGTAAATCCGTGGAGTGAGTGGAGAATCACGCAAATCCGTGGAGAGAGTGGAGAATCACGCAAATCCATGGAGAGAGTGCAGAATCACGCAAATCCGTGGAGAGAGTGGAGAATCACGCAAAACCGTGGAGAGAGTGGAGAATCACGCAAATCCGTGGAGAGAGTGGAGAATCACGCAAATCCGTGGAGAGAGTGGAGAATCACGCAAATCCATGGAGAGAGTGCAGAATCACGCAAATCCGTGGAGAGAGTGGAGAATCACGCAAATCCGTGGAGAGAGTGGAGAATCACGCAAATCCGTGGAGAGAGTGGAGAATCACGCAAATGGGTGGAGAGAGTGGATAATTACGCAAATCCGTGGAGAGAGTGGAGAATCACGCAAAACCGTGGAGAGAGTGGAGAATCACGCAAATCCGTGGAGAGAGTGGAGAATCACGCAAATCCGTGGAGTGAGTGGAGAATCACGCAAATCCATGGAGAGAGTGGAGAATCACGCAAATCCGTGGAGTGGGTGGAGAATCACGCAAATCCGTGGAGAGAGTGGAGAATCACGCAAATCCGTGGAGAGAGTGGAGAATCACGCAAATCCGTGGAGAGAGTGGAGAATCACGCAAATCCATGGAGAGAGTGCAGAATCACGCAAATCCGTGGAGAGAGTGGAGAATCACGCAAAACCGTGGAGAGAGTGGAGAATCACGCAAATCCGTGGAGAGAGTGGAGAATCACGCAAATCCGTGGAGAGAGTGGAGAATCACGCAAATGGGTGGAGAGAGTGGATAATTACGCAAATCCGTGGAGAGAGTGGAGAATCACGCAAATCCGTGGAGAGAGTGGAGAATCACGCAAATCCGTGGAGAGAGTGGAGAATCACGCAAAACCGTGGAGAGAGTGGAGAATCACGCAAATCCGTGGAGTGAGTGGAGAATCACGCAAATCCATGGAGAGAGTGGAGAATCACGCAAATCCGTGGAGTGAGTGGAGAATCACGCAAATCCGTGGAGAGAGTGGAGAATCACGCAAATCCGTGGAGAGAGTGGAGAATCACGCAAATCCATGGAGAGAGTGCAGAATCACGCAAATCCGTGGAGAGAGTGGAGAATCACGCAAAACCGTGGAGAGAGTGGAGAATCACGCAAATCCGTGGAGAGAGTGGAGAATCACGCAAATCCGTGGAGAGAGTGGAGAATCACGCAAATCCATGGAGAGAGTGCAGAATCACGCAAATCCGTGGAGAGAGTGGAGAATCACGCAAAACCGTGGAGAGAGTGGAGAATCACGCAAATCCGTGGAGAGAGTGGAGAATCACGCAAATCCGTGGAGAGAGTGGAGAATCACGCAAATGGGTGGAGAGAGTGGATAATTACGCAAATCCGTGGAGAGAGTGGAGAATCACGCAAATCCGTGGAGAGAGTGGAGAATCACGCAAATCCGTGGAGAGAGTGGAGAATCACGCAAAACCGTGGAGAGAGTGGAGAATCACGCAAATCCGTGGAGTGAGTGGAGAATCACGCAAATCCATGGAGAGAGTGGAGAATCACGCAAATCCGTGGAGTGAGTGGAGAATCACGCAAATCCGTGGAGAGAGTGGAGAATCACGCAAATCCGTGGAGAGAGTGGAGAATCACGCAAATCCATGGAGAGAGTGCAGAATCACGCAAATCCGTGGAGAGAGTGGGGAATCACGCAAAACCGTGGAGAGAGTGGAGAATCACGCAAATCCGTGGAGAGAGTGGAGAATCACGCAAATCCGTGGAGAGAGTGGAGAATCACGCAAATGGGTGGAGAGAGTGGATAATTACGCAAATCCGTGGAGAGAGTGGAGAATCACGCAAATCCGTGGAGAGAGTGGAGAATCACTCAAAACCGTGGAGAGAGTGGAGAATCACGCAAATCCGTGGAGTGAGTGGAGAATCACGTAAATCCGTGGAGAGAGTGGAGAATCACGCAAATCCGTGGAGAGAGTAGAGAATCACGCAAATCCGTGGAGTGAGTGGAGAATCACGTAAATCCGTGGAGAGAGTGGAGAATCACGCAAATCCGTGGAGAGAGTGGAGAATCACGCAAATCCGTGGAGAGAGTGGAGAATCACGCAAAACCGTGGAGAGAGTGGAGAATCACGCAAATCCGTGGAGTGAGTGGAGAATCACGTAAATCCGTGGAGAGAGTGGAGAATCACGCAAATCCGTGGAGAGAATGGAGAATCACGCAAATCCATGGAGAGAGTGCAGAATCACGCAAATCCGTGGAGAGAGTGGAGAATCACGCAAAACCGTGGAGAGAGTGGAGAATCACGCAAATCCGTGGAGTGAGTGGAGAATCACGCAAATCCGTGGAGTGAGTGGAGAATCACGCAAATCCGTGGAGAGAGTGGAGAATCACGCAAAACCGTGGAGAGAGTGGAGAATCACGCAAATCCGTGGAGTGAGTGGAGAATCACGCAAATCCGTGGAGTGAGTGGAGAATCACGCAAATCCGTGGAGAGAGTGGAGAATCACGCAAATCCGTGGAGTGAGTGGAGAATCACGCAAATCCGTGGAGTGAGTGGAGAATCACGCAAATCCGTGGAGAGAGTGGAGAATCACGCAAAACCGTGGAGAGAGTGGAGAATCACGCAAATACGTGGAGTGAGTGGAGAATCACGTAAATCCGTGGAGTGAGTGGATAATCACGCAAATCCGTGGAGAGAGTGGAGAATCACGCAAATCCGTGGAGTGAGTGGAGAATCACGCAAATCCGTGGAGTGAGTGGAGAATCACGCAAATCCGTGGAGAGAGTGGAGAATCACGCAAAACCGTGGAGAGAGTGGAGAATCACGCAAATCCGTGGAGTGAGTGGAGAATCACGCAAATCCGTGGAGTGTGTGGAGAATCACGCAAATCCGTGGAGAGAGTGGAGAATCACGCAAAACCATGGAGAGAGTGGAGAATCACGCAAATCCGTGGAGTGAGTGGAGAATCACGTAAATCCGTGGAGTGAGTGGAGAATCACGCAAATCCGTGGAGAGAGTGGAGAATCACGCAAATCCGTGGAGTGAGTGGAGAATCACGCAAATCCGTGGAGAGAGTGGAGAATCACGCAAAACCGTGGAGAGAGTGGAGAATCACGCAAATCCGTGGAGAGAGTGGAGAATCACGCAAAACCGTGGAGAGAGTGGAGAATCACGCAAATCCGTGGAGTGAGTGGAGAATCACGCAAATCCATGGAGAGAGTGGAGAATCACGCAAATCCGTGGAGTGAGTGGAGAATCACGCAAATCCGTGGATAGAGTGGAGAATCACGCAAATCCGTGGAGAGAGTGGAGAATCACGCAAATCCATGGAGAGAGTGCAGAATCACGCAAATCCGTGGAGAGAGTGGAGAATCACGCAAAACCGTGGAGAGAGTGGAGAATCACGCAAATCCGTGGAGAATCACGCAAATCCGTGGAGAGAGTGGAGAATCACGCAAATGGGTGGAGAGAGTGGATAATTACGCAAATCCGTGGAGAGAGTGGAGAATCACGCAAATCCGTGGAGAGAGTGGAGAATCACGCAAAACCGTGGAGAGAGTGGAGAATCACGCAAATCCGTGGAGTGAGTGGAGAATCACGTAAATCCGTGGAGAGAGTGGAGAATCACGCAAATCCGTGGAGAGAGTAGAGAATCACGCAAATCCGTGGAGTGAGTGGAGAATCACGTAAATCCGTGGAGTGAGTGGAGAATCACGCAAATCCGTGGAGAGAGTGGAGAATCACGCAAATCCGTGGAGAGAGTGGAGAATCACGCAAAACCGTGGAGAGAGTGGAGAATCACGCAAATCCGTGGAGTGAGTGGAGAATCACGCAAATCCGTGGAGTGAGTGGAGAATCACGCAAATCCGTGGAGAGAGTGGAGAATCACGCAAAACCGTGGAGTGAGTGGAGAATCACGTAAATCCGTGGAGAGAGTGGAGAATTGCGCAAATCCATGGAGAGAGTGGAGAATCACGCAAAACCGTGGAGAGAGTGGAGAATCACGCAAATCCATGGAGAGAGTGGAGAATCACGCAAATCCGTGGAGTGAGTGGAGAATCACGCAAATCCGTGGAGAGAGTGGAGAATCACGCAAATCCGTGGAGAGAGTGGATAATCACGCAAATCCGTGGAGTGAGTGGAGAATCACGCAAATCCGTGGAGAGAGTGGAGAATCACGTAAACCCGTGGAGAGAGTGGAGAATCACGCAAATCCGTGGAGAGAGTGGAGAATCACGCAAATCCGTGGAGAGAGTAGAGAATCACGCAAATCCGTGGAGTGAGTGGAGAATCACGTAAATCCGTGGAGTGAGTGGAGAATCACGCAAATCCGTGGAGAGAGTGGAGAATCACGCAAATCCGTGGAGAGAGTGGAGAATCACGCAAAACCGTGGAGAGAGTGGAGAATCACGCAAATCCGTGGAGTGAGTGGAGAATCACGCAAATCCGTGGAGTGAGTGGAGAATCACGCAAATCCGTGGAGAGAGTGGAGAATCACGCAAAACCGTGGAGTGAGTGGAGAATCACGTAAATCCGTGGAGAGAGTGGAGAATTGCGCAAATCCATGGAGAGAGTGGAGAATCACGCAAAACCGTGGAGAGAGTGGAGAATCACGCAAATCCATGGAGAGAGTGGAGAATCACGCAAATCCGTGGAGTGAGTGGAGAATCACGCAAATCCGTGGAGAGAGTGGAGAATCACGCAAATCCGTGGAGAGAGTGGATAATCACGCAAATCCGTGGAGTGAGTGGAGAATCACGCAAATCCGTGGAGAGAGTGGAGAATCACGTAAACCCGTGGAGAGAGTGGAGAATCACGCAAATCCGTGGAGTGAGTGGAGAATCACGCAAATCCGTGGAGAGAGTGGAGAATCACGTAAACCCGTGGAGAGAGTGGAGAATCACGCAAATCCGTGGAGAGAGTGGAGAATCACGCAAAACCGTGGAGAGAGTGGAGAATCACGCAAATCCATGGAGAGAGTGGAGAATCACGCAAATACGTGGAGTGAGTGGAGAATCACGCAAATCCGTGGAGAGAGTGGAGAATCACGCAAATCCGTGGAGAGAGTGGATAATCACGCAAATCCGTGGAGTGAGTGGAGAATCACGCAAATCCGTGGAGAGAGTGGATAATCACGTAAATGGGTGGAGAGAGTGGAGAATCACGCAAATCCGTGGAGTGAGTGGAGAATCACGCAAATCCGTGGAGTGAGTGGAGAATCACGCAAATCCGTGGAGAGAGTGGAGAATCACGCAAATCCGTGGAGTGAGTGGAGAATCACGCAAATCCGTGGAGTGAGTGGAGAATCACGCAAATCCGTGGAGAGAGTGGAGAATCACGCAAAACCGTGGAGAGAGTGGAGAATCACGCAAATCCGTGGAGTGAGTGGAGAATCACGTAAATCCGTGGAGTGAGTGGAGAATCACGCAAATCCGTGGAGAGAGTGGAGAATCACGCAAATCCGTGGAGTGAGTGGAGAATCACGCAAATCCGTGGAGTGAGTGGAGAATCACGCAAATCCGTGGAGAGAGTGGAGAATCACGCAAAACCGTGGAGAGAGTGGAGAATCACGCAAATCCGTGGAGTGAGTGGAGAATCACGCAAATCCGTGGAGAGAGTGGAGAATCACGCAAAACCGTGGAGAGAGTGGAGAATCACGCAAATCCGTGGAGTGAGTGGAGAATCACGTAAATCCGTGAAGTGAGTGGAGAATCACGCAAATCCATGGAGAGAGTGCAGAATCACGCAAATCCGTGGAGAGAGTGGAGAATCACGCAAATCCGTGGAGAATCACGCAAAACCGTGGAGAGAGTGGAGAATCACGCAAATCCGTGGAGTGAGTGGAGAATCACGCAAATCCGTGGAGAGAGTGGAGAATCACGCAAATCCGGGAAGAGAGTGGAGAATCACGCAAATCCGTGGAGTGAGTGGAGAATCACGCAAATCCGTGGAGTGAGTGGAGAATCACGCAAATCCGTGGAGAGAGTGGAGAATCACGCAAATCCGTGGAGAGAGTGGAGAATCACGCAAATCCGTGGAGAGAGTGGAGAATCACGCAAAACCGTGGAGAGAGTGGAGAATCACGCAAATCCGTGGAGAGAGTGGAGAATCACGCAAATCCGGGAAGAGAGTGGAGAATCACGCAAATCCGTGGAGTGAGTGGAGAATCACGCAAATCCGTGGAGAGAGTGGAAAATCACGCAAATCCGTGGAGTGAGTGGAGAATCACGCAAATCCGTGGAGAGAGTGGAGAATCACGCAAATCCGTGGAGAGAGTGGAGAATCACGCAAATCCGTGGAGAGAGTGGAGAATCACGCAAATCCGTGGAGTGAGTGGAGAATCACGCAAATCCGTGGAGAGAGTGGAGAATCACGCAAATCCGTGGAGAGAGTGGAGAATCACGCAAATCCGTGGAGAGAGTGGAGAATCACGTAAAACCGTGGAGAGAGTGGAGAATCACGCAAATCCGTGGAGAGAGTGGAGAATCACGCAAATCCGTGGAGAGAGTAGAGAATCACGCAAATCCGTGGAGAGAGTTGAGAATCACGCAAATCCGTGGAGAGAGTGGATAATTATGAAAATGGGTGGAGAGAGTGGAGAATCACGCAAATGGGTGGAGAGAGTGGAGAATCACGCAAATCCGTGGAGAGAGTGGAGAATCACGCAAATCCGTGGAGAGAGTGGAGAATCACGCAAATCCGTGGAGTGAGTGGAGAATCACGCAAATCCGTGGAGAGAGTGGAGAATCACGCAAATCCGTGGAGAGAGTGGAGAATCACGCAAATCCGTGGAGAGAGTGGAGAATCACGTAAAACCGTGGAGAGAGTGGAGAATCACGCAAATCCGTGGAGAGAGTAGAGAATCACGCAAATCCGTGGAGAGAGTTGAGAATCACGCAAATCCGTGGAGAGAGTTGAGAATCACGCAAATCCGTGGAGAGAGTGGATAATTATGAAAATGGGTGGAGAGAGTGGAGAATCACGCAAATGGGTGGAGAGAGTGGAGAATCACGCAAATCCGTGGAGAGAGTGGAGAATCACGCAAATCCGTGGAGAGAGTGGAGAATCACGCAAATCCGTGGAGAGAGTGGAGAATCACGTAAAACCGTGGAGAGAGTGGAGAATCACGCAAATCCGTGGAGAGAGTGGAGAATCACGCAAATCCGTGGAGAGAGTGGAGAATCACGCAAATCCGTGGAGAGAGTGGAGAATCACGCAAATCCGTGGAGAGAGTGGAGAATCACGTAAAACCGTGGAGAGAGTGGAGAATCACGCAAATCCGTGGAGAGAGTGGAGAATCACGCAAATCCGTGGAGAGAGTAGAGAATCACGCAAATCCGTGGAGAGAGTTGAGAATCACGCAAATCCGTGGAGAGAGTGGATAATTATGAAAATGGGTGGAGAGAGTGGAGAATCACGCAAATGGGTGGAGAGAGTGGAGAATCATGCAAATACGTGGAGAGAGTGGAGAATCGCGCAAATGGGTGGAGAGAGTGGAGAATCATGTAAATCCGTGGAGAGAGTGGAGAATCACGTAAAACCGTGGAGAGAGTGGAGAATCACGCAAATCCGTGGAGTGAGTGGAGAATCACGCAAATCCGTGGAGAGAGTTGAGAATCACGCAAATCCGTGGAGAGAGTGGATAATTATGAAAATGGGTGGAGAGAGTGGAGAATCACGCAAATGGGTGGAGAATCACACAAATCCGTGGAGAGAGTTGAGAATCACGCAAATCCGTGGAGAGAGTGGAGAATCACGCAAAACCGTGGAGAGAGTGGAGAATCACGCAAATCCGTGGAGTGAGTGGAGAATCACGCAAATCCGTGGAGAGAGTTGAGAATCACGCAAATCCGTGGAGAGAGTGGATAATTATGAAAATGGGTGGAGAGAGTGGAGAATCACGCAAATGGGTGGAGAATCACACAAATCCGTGGAGAGAGTTGAGAATCACGCAAATCCGTGGAGAGAGTGGAGAATCACGCAAAACCGTGGAGAGAGTGGAGAATCACGCAAATCCGTGGAGTGAGTGGAGAATCACGCAAATCCGTGGAGTGAGTGGAGAATCACGCAAATCCGTGAAGAGAGTGGAGAATCACGCAAATCCGTGGAGTGAGTGGAGAATCACGCAAATCCGTGGAGTGAGTGGAGAATCACGCAAATCCGTGGAGAGAGTGGAGAATCACGCAAAACCGTGGAGAGAGTGGAGAATCACGCAAATCCGTGGAGTGAGTGGAGAATCACGTAAATCCGTGGAGTGAGTGGAGAATCACGCAAATCCGTGGAGAGAGTGGAGAATCACGCAAATCCGTGGAGTGAGTGGAGAATCACGCAAATCCGTGGAGTGAGTGGAGAATCACGCAAATCCGTGGAGAGAGTGGAGAATCACGCAAAACCGTGGAGAGAGTGGAGAATCACGCAAATCCGTGGAGTGAGTGGAGAATCACGCAAATCCGTGGAGTGAGTGGAGAATCACGCAAATCCATGGAGAGAGTGGAGAATCACGCAAAACCGTGGAGAGAGTGGAGAATCACGCAAATCCGTGGAGTGAGTGGAGAATCACGTAAATCCGGTGAGTGGAGAATCACGCAAATCCGTGGAGAGAGTGGAGAGAGTGGAGAATCACGCAAATCCGTGGAGAGAGTGGAGAATCACGCAAAACCGTGGAGAGAGTGGAGAATCACGCAAATCCGTGGAGTGAGTGGAGAATCACGTAAATCCGTGAAGTGAGTGGAGAATCACGCAAATCCGTGGAGAGAGTGGAGAATCACGCAAATCCGTGGAGAGAGTGGAGAATCACGCAAATCCGTGGAGAGAGTGGAGAATCACGTAAAACCGTGGAGAGAGTGGAGAATCACGCAAATCCGTGGAGAGAGTGGAGAATCACGCAAATCCGTGGAGAGAGTAGAGAATCACGCAAATCCGTGGAGAGAGTGGATAATTATGAAAATGGGTGGAGAGAGTGGAGAATCACGCAAATGGGTGGAGAGAGTGGAGAATCATGCAAATACGTGGAGAGAGTGGAGAATCGCGCAAATGGGTGGAGAGAGTGGAGAATCATGTAAATCCGTGGAGAGAGTGGAGAATCACGTAAAACCGTGGAGAGAGTGGAGAATCACGCAAATCCGTGGAGTGAGTGGAGAATCACGCAAATCCGTGGAGAGAGTTGAGAATCACGCAAATCCGTGGAGAGAGTGGATAATTATGAAAATGGGTGGAGAGAGTGGAGAATCACGCAAATGGGTGGAGAATCACACAAATCCGTGGAGAGAGTTGAGAATCACGCAAATCCGTGGAGAGAGTGGAGAATCACGCAAAACCGTGGAGAGAGTGGAGAATCACGCAAATCCGTGGAGTGAGTGGAGAATCACGCAAATCCGTGGAGTGAGTGGAGAATCACGCAAATCCGTGGAGAGAGTGGAGAATCACGCAAATCCGTGGAGTGAGTGGAGAATCACGCAAATCCGTGGAGTGAGTGGAGAATCACGCAAATCCGTGGAGAGAGTGGAGAATCACGCAAAACCGTGGAGAGAGTGGAGAATCACGCAAATCCGTGGAGTGAGTGGAGAATCACGTAAATCCGTGGAGTGAGTGGAGAATCACGCAAATCCGTGGAGAGAGTGGAGAATCACGCAAATCCGTGGAGTGAGTGGAGAATCACGCAAATCCGTGGAGTGAGTGGAGAATCACGCAAATCCGTGGAGAGAGTGGAGAATCACGCAAAACCGTGGAGAGAGTGGAGAATCACGCAAATCCGTGGAGTGAGTGGAGAATCACGCAAATCCGTGGAGTGAGTGGAGAATCACGCAAATCCGTGGAGAGAGTGGAGAATCACGCAAAACCGTGGAGAGAGTGGAGAATCACGCAAATCCGTGGAGTGAGTGGAGAATCACGTAAATCCGGTGAGTGGAGAATCACGCAAATCCGTGGAGAGAGTGGAGAATCACGCAAATCCGTGGAGAGAGTGGAGAATCACGCAAAACCGTGGAGAGAGTGGAGAATCACGCAAATCCGTGGAGTGAGTGGAGAATCACGCAAATCCGTGGAGAGAGTGGAGAATCACGCAAATCCGTGGAGAGAGTGGAGAATCACGCAAAACCGTGGAGAGAGTGGAGAATCACGCAAATCCGTGAAGTGAGTGGAGAATCACGCAAATCCGTGGAGAGAGTGGAGAATCACGCAAATCCGTGGAGAGAGTGGAGAATCACGCAAATCCGTGGAGAGAGTGGAGAATCACGCAAATCCGTGGAGAGAGTGGAGAATCACGTAAAACCGTGGAGAGAGTGGAGAATCACGCAAATCCGTGGAGAGAGTGGAGAATCACGCAAATCCGTGGAGAGAGTAGAGAATCACGCAAATCCGTGGAGAGAGTTGAGAATCACGCAAATCCGTGGAGAGAGTGGATAATTATGAAAATGGGTGGAGAGAGTGGAGAATCACGCAAATGGGTGGAGAGAGTGGAGAATCACGCAAATCCGTGGAGAGAGTGGAGAATCACGCAAATCCGTGGAGAGAGTGGAGAATCACGCAAATCCGTGGAGTGAGTGGAGAATCACGCAAATCCGTGGAGAGAGTGGAGAATCACGCAAATCCGTGGAGAGAGTGGAGAATCACGCAAATCCGTGGAGAGAGTGGAGAATCACGTAAAACTGTGGAGAGAGTGGAGAATCACGCAAATCCGTGGAGAGAGTGGAGAATCACGCAAATCCGTGGAGAGAGTAGAGAATCACGCAAATCCGTGGAGAGAGTTGAGAATCGCGCAAATCCGTGGAGAGAGTGGATAATTATGAAAATGGGTGGAGAGAGTGGAGAATCACGCAAATGGGTGGAGAGAGTGGAGAATCATGCAAATCCGTGGAGAGAGTGGAGAATCGCGCAAATGGGTGGAGAGAGTGGAGAATCATGTAAATCCGTGGAGAGAGTGGAGAATCACGTAAAACCGTGGAGAGAGTGGAGAATCACGCAAATCCGTGGAGTGAGTGGAGAATCACGCAAATCCGTGGAGAGAGTTGAGAATCACGCAAATCCGTGGAGAGAGTGGATAATTATGAAAATGGGTGGAGAGAGTGGAGAATCACGCAAATGGGTGGAGAATCACACAAATCCGTGGAGAGAGTTGAGAATCACGCAAATCCGTGGAGAGAGTGGAGAATCACGCAAATCCGTGGAGAGAGTGGAGAATCACGCAAATGGGTGGAGAGAGTGGAGAATCACGCAAAACCGTGGAGAGAGTGGAGAATCACGCAAATGGGTGGAGAGAGTTGAGAATCACGCAAATCCGTGGAGAGAGTGGATAATTATGAAAATGGGTGGAGAGAGTGGAGAATCACGCAAATGGGTGGAGAATCACACAAATCCGTGGAGAGAGTTGAGAATCACGCAAATCCGTGGAGAGAGTAGAGAATCACGCAAATCCGTGGAGAGAGTGGATAATTATGAAAATGGGTGGAGAGAGTGGAGAATCACGCAAATCCCTGGAGAGAGTGGAGAATCACACAAATCCGTGGAGAGAGTTGAGAATCACGCAAATCCGTGGAGAGAGTGGATAATTATGAAAATGGGTGGAGAGAGTGGAGAACACGCAAATGGGTGGAGAGAGTGAAGAATCACGCAAATCCGTGGAGAGAGTGGAGAATCACGCAAATGGGTGGAGAGAGTGAAGAATCACGCAAATCCGTGGAGAGAGTGGAGAATCACGCAAATCCGTGGAGAGAGTAGAGAATCACGCAAATCCGTGGAGAGAGTGGAGAATCACGCAAATCCGTGGAGAGAGTGGAGAATCAAGCAAATCCGTGGAGAATCACGCAAATCCCTGGAGAGAGTTGAGAATCACGCAAACCGTGGAGAGAGTGGAGAATCACGCAAATCCCTGGAGAGAGTTGAGAATCATGCAAATCCGTGGAGAGAGTGGAGAATCACGTAAATCCGTGGAGAGAGTGGAGAATCACGCAAATCCGTGGAGAGAGTGGAGAATCACGCAAATCCGTGGAGAGAGTGGAGAATCACGCAAATCCGTGGAGAGAGTGGAGAATCACGCAAATCTGTGGAGAGAGTGGAGAATCACGCAAATCCGTGGAGAGAGTGGAGAATCACGCAAATCCGTGGAGAGAGTGGAGAATCACGCAAATCCGTGGAGAGAGTGGAGAATCACGCAAATCCGTGGAGAGAGTGGAGAATCACGCAAATCCGTGGAGAGAGTGGAGAATCACGCTAATCCGTGGAGAGAGTGGAGAATCACGTAAATCCGTGGAGAGAGTGGAGAATCACGCAAATCCGTGGAGAGAGTGGAGAATCACGCTAATCCGTGGAGAGAGTGGAGAATCACGTAAATCCGTGGAGAGAGTGGAGAATCACGCAAATCCGTGGAGAGAGTGGAGAATCACGCAAATCCGTGGAGAGAGTGGAGAATCACGCTAATCCGTGGAGAGAGTGGAGAATCACGTAAATCCGTGGAGAGAGTGGAGAATCACGTAAATGGGTGGAGAGAGTGGAGAATCACGCAAATCCGTGGAGTGAGTGGAGAATCACGCAAATCCGTGGAGAGAGTGGAGAATCACGCAAATCCATGGAGAGAGTGGAGAATCATGCAAATCCGTGGAGAGAGTGGAGAATCACGCAAATCCGTGGAGAGAGTGGAGAATCACGCAAATGGGTGGAGAGAGTGGAGAATCACGTAAATCCGTGGAGAGAGTGGAGAATCACGCAAATGGGTGGAGAGAATGGAGAATCACGACAAATTAAAGCTGTTAGGTAACAGGTAGTAAGTAGAGTAATATCACAGGTTATAGTTTCAGTTTTTTTACTCCAGTTATCGCCGGTTGAATCACCGGTTGAATCGCCGGTTATTAGCATCGAAGCCTCACCCCTCCCCCTACCTACCTTCTATTTTGCGAACCCTCCGTTCCCACGGTATTAGGATGATAATCAGGTTATTCATGTTCCGTTTGAATCGATTCCAATACCGAAGGTAGGTCTCCTTGTAGTTATTTCTCCGACTTAACTTTTGGCCGTATTCCTGAAGGAAATGGTTCGACTGCCTATTATTGGAGTAAAATTAAATTATTAATAATATGATAATATAACAATGAATTTAATTTTAGCTCCTTTCAAGTCAAATCCAACATTGTAACCTTGTATTAATGTCCCTAGTATTAACTAATCCCTAGAATTAACTTGATTGGATCTGTTTGAAAGAGCTGCTTGCAAACCAAAGTTAACTGACCGCCATGGAAAAGCGTGGTTCGACATCGAATGTCGCTGTGCCAAAGAACAAATACTGAACAAACTAAACCAAACGAACAGGTCAGATGCAGATCGCCAAAATTACTTCATCGCCAGGAGGAAATACAAAGATCTCTTGCGACGTAAGAAGGTTCAGTACGAAGAAAGCAAGCTATTAGAAAAACTCGCACAATCCGAAATCACGCCGTGGATAATGCTCAAGGGAGAGAGCCATAACTCCCCAGCCACGATAGACAGTCTTACGCTTGAGGAGCACTTTAGGAAGTTGATTGGTACGGAATCAAACCCCGAAGGAATTGATGAAACCCCGGAAGTAACTGACGCCGAGAAAGAGGATGATGCCTGGTACAATAAACCAATTACTGAGGCGGAAATCTCCGAAGCTGTTAACTCCACTTCGAACCACAAGTCATGCGGGCCCGATAGAATATATTACGAGCTCGTGAAAGCATCACTTCCACTAATTCTCCACATACTAGTGATACTCTTCAACGCATGTTTGAACGTAGGAAAAATTCCAATAAGTTGGGCAATTAGTATAATTAAACTACTATATAAAGGAAAGGGAAGCAAATCAGTCCCGGACAACTATCGAGGAATCGCTCTCATTAGTGTTTTTCTCAAAATCCTCACAAAGGTTATCAACAGACGGGTTATCGCACATATAGAAGGTCTAATCGCAGCTATGCAGTTCAGGTTCCGACAGGGAAGGTCGACCATACACGCTATAAAGCTTCTACTATCGGATATATCTGCAACAATCAAAGCCCCGAGGTCACACAACTCACAGAGAACAATATTTTTGTCCTATTTATAGACTTCAGAAAAGCCTTTGATATGGTAAACAGAACTATTCTAGTGTATAAAATCTACAAAAACTTTGGCATCAAAGGAAAAACACTCAATCTAATAAAGGCCCTCTTGAAAAACTCTGTGAAAATCTTTTTCTAATTTTTTAATTTTCTAATGTAATTGTTCAACTTCGGGGTATTTTGCAAGGGGATTCTTTGTCACCTACTTGCTTCCTGATGTTTATTGCGAACCTGGCACAAGTTCTTCAACAAATTGCTTCTACCATAAGATTCATATTTTTTGCTGGTGACCTAGTTATATACTCGCTAAAGAACAGTGATATCCAAAACGCTCTAAACGAACTCTACAAATGGTCCATTAAAAACTCGATGGAATTAAATAATATGGGGAAAACCAAAATAATTAAATTTAGGAAAGGCGGTCAAACATCCAGGGCAGATGTATTCTACTACAACGGCGTCCGTACCGTTATGCAACGAATACGAGTACCTAGGGGTCACCCTACAACCATCGTTATCATTCTCACGACACATAAACCAGAAGAAAAGGAAAGCTTTCTCAGCAATAGGATTCCTAAAAGATCTTCACCATGTTTCTATTAACACTGGTCTAACTATCTTCCAAATGAAAATAGACCCTATGGTTAATTATGCCTTCACAGAGATCGCCAAATTCTTTACTCTCGCGAACCTTAAACAAATTGATATCATCAAATCAACTTATGTGAAACGTCTTCTTGGTTTGCCAAAAAATGCATCTTCCACCGTGGCCCTGAAAATGATTCCAACGAACACATACATAGAAGATTTGTCACTGCGTTATCCTTCAATGTTTGAACCTACTGTTCTAGAATAATATCGACTACATCGCCAGACAAAAGAAAGCTTATTTGTTGCAGAAAATTATTCCGAAGGCCCTGCATTTACAACATCACAGTGGCGCTCTCCCGGCCAAAAGGATCGACACCTCATAACTCGAGTAACTGTCCATGGTTTCCATTGGAAAATATGCCGAAATAAAACCCCCTTTCACGAACTTGGGGATGCCTGCACCTGTATCTACTGCGGGGGTCCTGCTTCCGACCGGCTCCATGCTATTAGATGTGCGAGTTGCCCTCACCTATCCCTTCTAGGAAGCCTCTAGTTCTGTCTTCGGATTATTCCCTTTTAGTATTATTTTTACCTATTATATTTTAAATTATTTTAATTTCGTATTTTAAATTACACTGTATAATACTAATAGTTAATTAAATAAAACATAACCTGTTACCCCGCTCGGGGTGTTAATATTAAAAAAAAAAAAAGAATTAACTCGATTGGATCTAACAATTGAACTTGATATTCGTAGCATCAAGATCAATTAACAATAATAGTATTGCTTAGAATTGACAAAACCCAGTACCACCCTGCAGGCACAGCTAATGCAACCTGTCGGGCACAGTCTGGTGTAATATTAGCATTGTCTGTTTATCTTATTATGTAGTCCCATACTGCTACTGTGCTATACCATATTATGTTTGTTATTGGACTGCTGTACTGCTGTACAGCTGTAACTGGCAGCACTGCTATATTTGTTTATAACATTACTGTTCTCATTATAACGATATGGTTATTACAGTTCAAATCCTACTTAATACAACATGGCGCTGCGTGTAGTCGATTGAATTCTACGCAATAATAACAACCAACTGTTGCTATGTCTACAAAGGCGGAATTAGAAGCAGAATTAGCCACACTGAGAGAGCAACTTGTCGATCAAACGACGGATCCGAATCTTGCCGCATTGACGATTTATTTCAACTCCCAGTTTGAACTTCAGAGGAAAGAATCGGAACTGCATTTAGCGATGATTAGAGAGGAATCCGATCGTAGGATCGACAGCATCCTGCATGGTGCAACCCGACCACCATCTAATACGAAACCATTAAACATGGATATTCCTAAGCTTCAATCGCCCGAGGGTTTGTCCTTGAGGCAATTCGATGCATGGGGAATGCGTTGGAAAGATTATATGTCCGGAACAAAACTGAGCGAACGCAATTGGTCGGAACGTCGGTCAGTGTTAAGATTGGCAGTTAATGAGGAATGGATTCAATTATGGGAAGAAGAAATACTCGGAATCACTATGGACGACGATGTTGAACAGATTATATTACTAATTCGAACTCACGTTCGAGGAAGGCGAGACGTTTTAATCGATCGAAGCGACTTCAGAATTCGAACGCAAAGTAGTGGCGAATCGTTCGACAAGTTCTACATGGAGCTCAGAATATTAGACAGTGCATGCAGTTGGAAAGCAGATACACCAGAATATCGAGAGGAGCGGATAATATCAGCCATAGTTTCAGGTATACACGCATCTAAGACATGGCAACGACTTCTCGAAACTCCAATAGAGGATCTTACCTTGAATTTAGTCATTCACCTTTGTCGTACATTAGAATCAGGAGAAAAGGCTGACAAACAGCTGGCATCAACCCAACCAAATTCCACTACAGTGGTCATTGTTGATCAAGTGGATAATGACGCCGCTGACAATGTTAACGCGATTTCTAATTATAAAGTCAACAAGCCTACTGTTACCAGCAGAGGAGCTACCAATGCTCAACCACCAACACAATCCAATAGCTGGAACCGGAGCTGGCACATAACTGGAGTGGCAGCAATAATGTGTGCGGGCATTGCGGATTTCCTGCTGAACACTCATACACAAAGGGAAAATGCCCAGCGAAAGACATTATCTGCAGTGGATGCAAAAAAGTCGGCCATTACAAGCGGATGTGCAAGTCCATTAATCAAGTTGAGGTTGATATGGATGAGTACGATGGCAAAATTGGGGATGTTAATACGATAACCATCAATGCTGTTGATAAGAATCGCACAGATCTCGTGCTTCGAATACAGATTAAGTCACGACATGCTGATATTGCTTGGCTCTGTGACCCTGGGGCATTTGCTGACATTATGCCATACAGTGACTTTGCTATGCTTATTGATGACCTTGGAGGTGTTGAACTAAAGTGTGATGACATAACATTAACTGGCCCTGATAGTCGAATTCTAGAATCGCTTGGAGTGGCACCAATCACTGTTGTGCATAATGGTAGAACCTATAAAACCAACATTCACATTCTGTCCGAGGCACGGACCCCGCTACTCAGTCGATCAGCATGCGTGTCACTAGGTTTAATACCAAAAGACTGGCCCCACAGCACATTTAATGATATTAACTCACTCTCTCTATCAACCACCCAAAAAGACAAGGTATTCCACAGTGCTGTAACAGACAACCATCAATCTACTAAATCAGGGTACAATGGAACTCTACCTAATGACGTCCGCAATAAACTCATTGAGGAGTTCATAGATATATTTCCGGACCTTGAGGAAAACAATGTACTTCCCCCTATGGTAGGATCCCCAATGAAGATCAAACTTAGTGAAGATGCCATACCACAAGCAATTTACCGCCCCTACAAAATATCAATTAATGATACACCAAAGATAAAGTCCCAACTTGATCAAATGGTTCAAAAGGGAATTGTCAGAAAGGTTCCAATAGATGAAATTACTGATTGGATCAGTTCCATGGTAGTGGTTCCAAAGAAGAACTCAAGCGAACCGAGACTAACAGTAGACTTCACCAAACTTCATTGAGCAGTTCAGCGGCCTGGACACCCATCTAAGATACTTCCTCATGAGGTTGCTCAAATCAGTCCCGGGATGAGATTTTTCACTACATTAGATGCATGTCACGGGTACTGGCAAGTACCACTACACCCGGACAGTGTCCCACTCACAACGTTCATTACCCCATGGGGCTGTTATCAATATCTGCGGAACCCTATGGGGTTGATTTCAGCTGGGGACGAACATGATGCGAGGGGAGACGAAGCATTCGATCAAATAGATATTGTGTGGAAAATTGTAGAAGACATCATTATTTATGATAAAAGCCCCATTGAACATTATCAACGAGTAAAAGCGGTTCTTAATCGATGTCGGGAGTATGGCATTACTCTGAATCGGAATAAGTTCATATATGGTGAGAAGGAGGTCGACTGGTGTGGATACCGCATCACATCAGATGGTTACACCATAACACCAGATCTTGTCAAAGCACTGAAGTACTTCCCCATACCACAAAAATAAAACTGATGTACGCTCATTCTGTGGGCTAATTCAACAGTTAGCAAGTTCACTGCTGATCTAGCAACATTAGATACTCCTATCAATGCAATCCTTTCTAAAGATACACCATTCATATGGGAGGCACCGCAACAAGAAGCATTTAATAAAATTATCCCGGTGCAAACATCACCGAGGATTTTGGCTAATTTCACCTATGGGGCACCATTAGTTTTGGAGACAGATGCTGCTCAGTCTCGCGGATTGGGCTATGCCCTATGGCAGCAGCCACACATAGGGGAACCATTTCGTTTACTCGCATGTGGTTCTAGAACAGTCACAGCCGCAGAATCACGATACTCTGCAACAGAGGCTGAGTTACTAGCTGTGGTCTGTGCCACTTATTTCTGCGAGGTGCCAAGTATTGCCTGGTCGTCGATCACCAACCTCTTATATCCATATTGAATCAAAAATCACTGTCGGAATTACCGTCGCCGCGCATTGTTTGCCTTTGTGAACATTTGTCATGCGAAAACCTAACTGCAACATGGCGGAAAGGGACAGACCATACAGTTTCAGACATGTTTTCACGGTACCCAGCGGACAAGCCAGACACCTCGGATGAGAAACTTACCTGCAGTGTTGAGTCATCCATCGGGGATATGATAAATTCAATAATTGAAACAGGGGGTAATGGAACTGCAGATGACCTGCACATAAAAAATATTGACCACGAGTCAACCAGAGACCCAGTTATCAAGAAATTATATCAGATGGTTAATTCAGGATTCCCAGCACTAAAAAAGGACCTAGATCCCGAACTCTCTCCCTATTGGACAATACGCCACCAATTATCACTATTTGGAAACATTGTATTAAATGGATCTCGCATAATTATTCCTACAACAATGCGTTGTGGAGTCCTTCATCATCTCCATAGTGCCCATCAGGGACAAGAACGTATGTTGCGTCGTGCTCGCCAAATGATCTATTGGCCTGGTCTTACTAATGACGTAACTAACATCGTCAGTAGATGGAATGAGTGTGAAACACATAAAGACAGCCAAAGAGCTGAGCTACTCATACACCAACAATCCCCGGTAACAGCATATCAGCAGATCTCTTTGAGAATGAAGGATGGAGTTACTAGTGATCACGGACAAATATTCAGGATCGCCATGTATTTATTTCTGTGGCAAGAACGGCCTTACTGGCATCACCACAGCCGTTGTCATTAAACATTTCCATAACTGGATGCGGGATTTTGGTATACCATGTCAGTTAACAACCGACAATGGACCCCAATTTAAATCGAACGAGTTCATAACGTTCTGCAATAACAATGTTATATCATATAACCCTTCATCACCCTACAACCACCAATCTAACGGTTATGCAGAGTCTGCAGTAAAGGCGATTAAATCTCTTGTAATAAAAGTCGATCGAGATGTAAACTCCATCAATTTCAACAAATCTTTACTGGAATTCTACAATACGCCAAAGAATGATGGTCTGAGTCCAGCTCAGAGACGGGTTGGTTACACAACCAGGACACATATACCGAAACTAAATTATAGTCATGTTACATTCATGGAAGTTGAAGAAGAGAATGGGAATGGGATGGAAGAGAGATTCTGTCAGAGAAATCATCCAAATTATGGGATCGTGGCTCCAGGTTATTGAAACCACTACAAATCAATGATAGAGTTCGTATTCAATCGAATAAATCGGGTACGTGGGAAATGACAGACACAATAATGTCTCAAAATTATCGGGGACGAAGTTATAAAGTAAAGGCAGACAACGAAACGGTCTATTGGCACAATCGCCGCTTTCTTCGGCCCATACTTGAACCAGACTCAGACAACACTAATCAACAGCTTGTTAATAAGTCGTATGGCGACACCATCGATGACAATGATGGGCGACCAAACCCAACCCAGTCACGAAGTTATTCGGAAGTAGTTCAAATGTCACCACCAAGACGAAGCCGTCGCTTGCAAGGAATGGATCCTGCATAAATGAGTAACTGTAAGGGTGAAGGGAGGCATGGAGTAAAACAGTATTATTGTACTATTGTACTGAAATGATAGAGAAATGTTAAACTCAATGGTGAAGGGAGGCATGGTGTAATATTAGCAATGTCTGTTTATCTTATTATGTAGTCATGTACTGCTACTGTGCTATACCATATTATGTTTGTTATTGGACTGCAGTACTGCTGTACTGCTGTAACTGGTAGCACTGCTATATTTGTTTATAACATTACTGTTGCATTATAACAATATGGTTATTACAGTTCAAATCCTACTTAATACAACACAGTCTGTGCATGGTCTATTGCAGCCGTCTGGAGGAATCTTGGTTCTCAATCAGTGATACATTCATGAAATGTCTGCTAGAAGACACAAGTCTTGATGATGCTTTTTTATGGTTAATCGCAAACTATGGAGGTGCTGTATGAGCTAAGAAGGAGCAAAGTATATGGGACTTCGGGATAGCGTTTCAAATACTCATGGAAGGGTTTTGGGGAAAATTCTTGAATCTACGAATAGATTGATCGTAAATAATCTCTGTGTGGATGGGAAACACTATAAGGGGAACTTACATACAGGAAGGGTACTAAATGGATTTCCGATATTGATTTCGCGGTGACCTCTACTACTAGTACTACTACTACTAGGATCGGCATGCTGCATTGCAGCTGCATTTTTAAGAATGCTGTGCCGGCTTGTCAACAAAATTGCACCGCCACAACTCCCTATCACCCATGACATTTGCTAGATCATCCGCATCTTTAAGGCCAGTGTCCTTTAAGATGCGTCTCAAAAAAGTCATGGGCTGTCCACCATGCTTATTCACTCCATGAGGCTGCCAAAGTACAAGATTATGCACTGGCTGGTCCTCACGGCGAAAGCAATGTCCTGCAAAGCGGAGGCGATTTTGTTCTAGTGTCAAGCTTGGGGGAACCAATGAGACACCTCCAATGTTATATAGTGTCTGGGTGGAGATGTGTGCATTGTACTTGACACAATGAACCCGGCGTAGCATTCTTGTGAATGTGCCATCCATAGATTTGGTGTCCTCAGCAGTTAGAGCCCAGCATGGACTCCCGTAGAGGAGTACTGGAACTACTGCTGCTCTAAATAATCGGACCTTAAGTTTCCAATTAATTCTCGGTGACTTCCAAATCCTGGAAAGCCTATTCAAGGCTGCCCATGCCTTTCCCTTACGTATTCGAAGGTCCTCACCTGACTTCCGGATCCACGATCCCAGGTAACAGAAGTCGTCCACATGCTCAAGCATACCATCCTTTGAGCTTATGCTCATCCGATCAGAGACTTGCTGAGGACTTTCAAAGTTAACTGTCAGAATTTTGGTCTTTCTGGAGTTAATAAAAAGACCAACACTAGAAACAGCATGTTCTAATGAGCTGAGGAGCCGTTGGGCTCCCTCTAATGATTCTGAGAGTACTCCTAAGTCATCAGCAAAGTCTAGATCAGATAGGTACTTGGCAGGATTTCCTCGACTTCTGGAGCCAGTAGGTGGAGTTATCATCACCCCATCATCATTATGATGATCTAAGGACATGCGTAGAACATAGTCAACCACAATAATGAACAAGAATGGTGCAAGTGTGTCTCCTTGCAGGACGCCCCATAACACTTCAAATGGTTCTGTGTCACCGTCCTCACCATGGCGGTGACCTCACCATGTGACTTAAATAAGATTTCGGACTTCATTGTACATTCAACCCAGAAAGGATCGGACCACGCCCCCATCAGTAGTGTGGAGCTGGCAGACTCCGCCTGGACACCATCTCCAGAATCTCTTCTATCTCGCTCAGCTGAGTTTGGCAAGTCAGTTTACGATGAGTGGGTGGAAAGGACAATTCCTAGACTGGGGGCCGACCCTACAGGGCGTGATTCTAAACGTGTTGATATCGAGAGGTTTACTAAACACTTAAAATCGAATGACCCACCGAGTATCAATGATTCTATCTCTACAAGCGCTATTGAGTCTAGTATTGACATATCTTAATAACCTCATCGATGCCGCTGCTAAAGTTAACCCCCGCCGCGAAAATGAACAGACATCTGACATCTGACAACTGAGGATGAATTTCGAGGTCATTTCGAAGAACTCTGAAACCCCGAGAACGAACCCGAGGTCTATGGAAATACGACAGAATTACCTAACCCTTACATCCCATGCCTGGACGACCCTTTCAGTGAAAGGGAGTTTGCTTCGGTCCTCAGTGATATCAAAACTAATAAAGGATACATTGGCATTAATCCACGATTGTTTGTGTCTCTACCCGGGAATTGGCTTATATTTTTTCTTGGGAATATTTTATGCAATATTCGGAATACACTGGGCTCCTTCCAGTTGGGCGTTTAGTAAATTAATAATTATATTTAAATCGGGTAAAGTTATTGTATGTGGGAATAACCGTGGCATTAGTGTTTCTAAAACTTTGGCTAAATTGTACGACATGATGTTAAATACGAGACTATTAAAATGGTGGTCTATTGATAGTTGTCAGGCGGGTGGGCAGACCAATAGGGGTTGCCTTGAACAAATTATTACATTACGCTGGCTGTATTTAAGAAATATAAGTTATACTAGTTATCTTTGTGGACTTCAGCAAAACATACGATAGAGTTCCGCGTAAAAAAATACTTGATTACTTACTTATTAGGATGTGGAAATCAAATGTTATTGCCTTTAAATAGCTTATTATTAAGTTCACTAAGTCTATTTTATATAAATGCACTAAGTCTATTTTACGTACGGCCGTTATTATAACTACAGTAGGTGTACGTCAAGGATCTGCCACTAGCGTAACACTGTTTTGTATTTATGTTAACAAATTAGTGCTTATGATAAAAGAGGCTTACGACGGTGATGGATTTCTAGGGTCCTTACAAATACTACTATTGATGGATGATACTGTTATTCTATCTACGTCGTACAATAACTGTATATGAAAAATACAAATTTTACGGAAATATTGTAAAGAATATGGAATGCAAATAAATGTAAAAAAAAACAAAATTTTTTGTAATAAATGGTGTTGCACAGGATCGACGGGATATAATAGTAGACAACGAAGTAATTGGTTACAGTTCTCATTACACATACCTAGTGTCTAATTTTACAGATGACGGTAAAATGTCTACTATGCTCCGTATACATGAACAGAAATGCTTAGACACTGTAAATAAGTTCTTAATATTTTGTGGAAAAAATTGTAATGTGCCATTTGTATACAAAAGGAGAGTTTTTGAAACTTGTGTCCAATTGTCTTCAATTGTCTATGGCAGTGAATCGTGGTTGTCAGATAATGTCAAATCGTTAGAAAGACTAAACATTAGAATGATTAAGGTACTTCTTTCCGTAAGACCCCAGACGCCCAACGATATTTGTTTAATCGAAGGCGGCTTCTCCAAATTAATAGATATTATTAGGAGAAATAGGAAGAATTACCTAAGTAAGATTATAAAGAGCTCTAACAGTCACTTACCTATTAACCAAGTGTTTGAACTGTGCAGTACTGAGAAATTACCCAGCTTTATAAAACTAATGTCCGTTCTTGAAAAACCCTGATACCAAGGTAGGATTAAGTGAATCCAAAAAACATATTTTAAATAAACCAGATACAGTCTCACAGTATGTGACGTACCGGTCTACAATAATTAATAGCGAACTTAGTGCCCATGTAATATATTCATCTAAGCTTTACATACCCGACTATTTACGTAAGAGTTTTACTAGACTCAGGTTGTCTTCCCATAATCTGTATATTGAAAAAGGCCGTTGGAGTAGAGTACCTAGAGAGAAGATTATGCACTGGCTGGTCCTCACGGCGAAAGCAATGTCCTGCAAAGCGGAGGCGATTTTGTTCTAGTGTCAAGCTTGGGGGAACCAATGAGACACCTCCAATGTTATATAGTGTCTGGTTGGAGATGTGTGCATTGTACTTGACACAATGAACCCGGCGTAGCATTCTTGTGAATGTGCCATCCAGAGATTTGGTGTCCTCAGCAGTTAGAGCCCAGCATGGACTCCCGTAGAGGAGTACTGGAACTACTGCTGCTCTAAATAATCGGACCTTAATTTTTCGATTAATTCTCGGTGACTTCCAAATCCTGGAAAGCCTATTCAAGGCTGCCCATGCCTTTCCCTTACGTATTCGAAGGTCCTCACCTGACTTCCGGATCCATGATCCCAGGTAACAGAAGTCGTCCACATGCTCAAGCATACCATCCTTTGAGCTTATGCTCATCCGATCAGAGACTTGCTGAGGACTTTCAAAGTTAACTGTCAGAATTTTGGTCTTTCTGGAGTTAATAAAAAGACCAACACTAGAAGCAGCATGTTCTAATGAGCTGAGGAGCCGTTGGGCTCCCTCTAATGATTCTGAGAGTACTCCTAAGTCATCTAATAGGGTTAAGCGGTGACTGAAATCCGTATCTCTATATTTGGAGATAAAAAATTATAAAATATATTATAATTTTGGAATTTACGATCATTACCGCATGTTTACTTCCCCAGCACTGAATCTTAAAATACCATCTCGGCTAATTAATATCTCGTCTCGGCTAATTAACGATCTTAGTTATCAATTAACGGAAAGGAAGAGGTTAGGGTTGAATTTCACTTTGATGTGAATATAAACTATATTCAATTGCACAGGTAACAGTTTATTCTTTGCTTGTAATCAGCCCCTATTTTATTGAATTTTCTCCTGGAAATGGTACAATTAAGTGTGCGGCAAGACAGCTGTCCCTCTGGCGGCATACTTTAAGACTTTGCAGACAGGAACCTGAAGCCTCTTTACAAAGAACCAGTGTATGGTGTAGTACATAAAGAACAGATTATAAACGACGAAATTGGATGAGGTTTTGGACTGGAGAATCGGTAGATCGATGCCCTTTTCGAGATTTGTGGGTGTTTATATATTCAACATTTCGCCATCTAGCGGAAGTATGTTAAACTAAAGATGCTCGCTAACTCCCATAGTACTGTATTACTAGGATCGGCATGCTGCATTGCAGCTGCATTTTTAAGAATGCTGTGCCGGCTTGTCAACAAAATTGCACCGCCACAACTCCCTATCACCCATGACATTTGCTAGATCATCCGCATCTTTAAGGCCAGTGTCCTTTAAGATGCGTCTCAAGAAAGTCATGGGCTGTCCAACATGCTTATTCACTCCATGAGGCTGCCAAAGTACAAGATTATGCACTGGCTGGTCCTCACGGCGAAAGCAATGTCCTGCAAGTACTGTATTAGTGTACTGTATATGTTTGTACTTAACTTAACTTTTACCATAATTTCACAATAATCGTAAAACAATTTGACCGTTTAAGAAATTAACCTACTCGGTTCCTCGTAAAATTAAAATAGTACTGTCAATTATCTAGGGAACACCTTATAATGATGAGATGATTATGTGTAACCAGTGCTGTGAGCAAAACAAACCAACCCCCCCCCCCCCCCCCCCAGGTTCCACCACACTCCGAGAAAGCCCCACGCCCCCATGCGTGACGACACACCTAAAAGTAAACATTTCAAATTATAAGTGATTCGTGCTGTGCATTTTTATTTTATTTTTTTTATACATTATACAGCATCTGTAAAACTAAGAATGATTTTAATTTCAAACGAAGTTAAATCTTGTAAGTTATAGGATGTAGCGCACAAACATTGCATTTGTGTTGTGGAATAGTTTGTGTCCTTCATCCGCGCCACACACACCAGGTCATCGTCTCACCGACACTTTTGGCCGATAAGTCGTCGCCTAAATAATTACAGAAATCCTTCCATACGAAGGACACGTGATACACAGGTGGCCCCGAAGCTACTGCTTTTACATTATGTACCGGTGCAGATAGGCTCTGCACTAAACAAATTCTTTTTCATTAATGTCATGATGCCTTTGATCACCAGATTACAATGACACATAAACTGATCAATGTTGTAGGATTCATAGAATAGGTAATCCATAATAAATATGATGGTTCTCTGGTTAAGGTTATTCTCTATAGTAATATATAGGCCTAGTATACGGTAGGACGTTAAGTGAAGAATTGCAACTAAATAGAATTATAGAGAACCGAGAACCCACCAGGGAACCAATTTGAATATTCTTATATATTTTACTGTTATGTTTTGTTTATTGGTGTATCATGGAATTGAACGATGTGGTTGGTGAGCCCCAATCGATATTTACAATACATTCTGGATAATCTACAATCCATATAAATATTAATGGTATTTTGTTGCAATGAGATTGCGAGAATTGTGTGGGGTGGGTGAGGTTGAATTTTTGTTATTTATTATTTATTGAATATTTTTTAAGATTGACAGCGAACGGAGACTGATATACTGAACAAATTCCTACATTCATACCGGTATACTTTTTACATTTGAACCCCACCCACCCCTCTCCTCCCTCCCCGCCGAACTGTAATAAATTTTAAGTATAATTTATTTAAAAAAGAGGGGTTTCTTAAAAATTCCACCATACTACTGTATTACTAGGTCCAGTGAGCTCGGTCTCTGGAAATGAGATGCTTCCAGGCTTCCCGATTCTCCATAGTTGTCGCAATTTCGTTTCTCCCAAGTTCAGTATCCCTTTCAAGTTGATCTATATATGTTATGGCCGGTCGTCCACGACTACGCTTTCCATGAGCTGGTTGCCAGAAAAGTAGATCTGGTATGACCTCGTCTTTACTTCGCCAGCAGTGCCCACTGAATCTTAATCTGCGTTCACGGAGGGTGGTTGATGCAGGTGGTATTGTACAATAAAGCTCGGCGTTTGTCATGTGTTGTCTCCAGCTGATGTTTAGGGCTGCCCTTAGTAGTCTTGTGTAGCAACCATCAATTCGTTGTTCAAGTGATTTAGTCAGTGTCCAGGTCTCACCCCCGTATAAAAATACACTTTTCACTGTGGCTCGAAAGAACTTAGTCTTCAGGTGCCTGGAGAGATATGATTTCCAGATGGTATCCATTTTTGATAGATTCCCATGCCTTTTCTTTCCTTGCAAAGGAAATGAACATTCCTGGCACTTAGAAGGAGACATTATCGAAAACTCAATAAAGAAAGACAAACAACTGTAAACAGTAAAAACGGATAGAAAACAGATAAAAACGGATGTATATAACGGATCTATAAACGGATATACAATTGTATTTTATTTATATTTAACGTCAAGCTACTAATAGTAAAAAACCGTACCGGTAGGTATGTACAACAAGTAAATAAAAAAAATTGACTGGAGACCCAGACATGTATGTAATAGTGATTAACTGACTGCAGACAGCTGATCGGTAGGTTTCGCCCCAATACAGCGGGCTTTCTCAGGATGCTCAAGCTAGCATATAGGACAACAGTAGAGTGAAGTTCCCAAAGGAGAGGAATAGGCAAAGTGTGATGGGGCTGATACATACTAACTAAACACTGGGAAGCAGCACCACAAATTTACGCCAATCACGTTTCTGCTTGTTGATAACTGGCTGGCGCGTGCGAATATAGTAGATTTCAAGCTTTTGCAGAACAGGCCGCAGTGGGTGCCTAGCAATAACTTCGAAATTTTTAAAAAGCTCGCGCCAGTCAGTCAGCCAACATGTATTGGGCTCGCCGCAGTGCGTCATGATGTGGTTGTGCACAGTAGCTGTAAGCGGATCCAATTCACTGCACTACCCAGCTGAAAATGGGGAAATTGGCTTTTTACCAATTATAGTTGGCTAGGTGACATTAGCAATATAATGTCACCTAACAACCAACGAAGGCAATACATATTGCCAGCCACAGGGAGAGATGAGAGGCTATAGGCCATCTCAGGGGGACGAAGGAAGCTAGCACGTGGACATAATGGAACAGGGAGTGCCAAGGGAAGGAAGGATAGGTTAGCCAATGATGGGGCAGAACACCATCTGATTGGGGTGCATCCATTGGCTAGGCCACGTAGCAAGTAGCAATGTTCCATGTGTTAGTAATATAACCGTTGCATTTATTAACTGTTGTTCAGCTGGTTTGTGTAGAGCTGTGAAGTGATATGTGAAGTGTTATGGGGCGTCCTCCAAGGAGACACACTTGCACCATTCTTGTTCATTATTGTGGTTGACTATGTTCTACGCATGTCCTTAGATCATCATAATGATGATGGGGTGATGATAACTCCACCTACTGGCTCCAGAAGTCGAGGAAATCCTGCCAAGTACCTAACTGATCTAGACTTTGCTGATGACTTAGGAGTACTCTCAGAATCATTAGAGGGAGCCCAACGGCTCCTCAGCTCATTAGAACATGCTGCTTCTAGTGTTGGTCTTTTTATTAACTCCAGAAAGACCAAAATTCTGACAGTTAACTTTGAAAGTCCTCAGCAAGTCTCTGATCGGATGATCATAAGCTCAAAGGATGGTATGCTTGAGCATGTGGACGACTTCTGTTACCTGGGATCATGGATCCGGAAGTCAGGTGAGGACCTTCGAATACGTAAGGGAAAGGCATGGGCAGCCTTGAATAGGCTTTCCAGGATTTGGAAGTCACCTAGAATTAATCGGAAACTTAAGATCCGATTATTTAGAGCAGCAGTAGTTCCAGTACTCCTCTACGGGAGTCCATGCTGGGCTCTAACTGCTGAGGACACCAAATCTCTGGATGGCACATTCACAAGAATGCTACGCCGGGTTCATTGTGTCAAGTACAATGCACACATCTCCAACCAGACACTATATAACATTGGAGGTGTCTCATTGGTTCCCCCAAGCTTGACACTAGAACAAAATCGCCTCCGCTTTGCAGGACATTGCTTTCGCCGTGAGGACCAGCCAGTGCATAATCTTGTACTTTGGCAGCCTCATGGAGTGAATAAGCATGGTGGACAGCCCATGACTTTCTTGAGACGCATCTTAAAGGACTCTGGCCTTAAAGATGCGGATGATCTAGCAAATGTCATGGGTGATAGGGAGTTGTGGCGGTGCAATTTTGTTGACAAGCCGGCACAGCATTCTTAAAAATGCAGCTGCAATGCAGCATGCCGATCCTAGTAGTAGTAGTAGTAGAGCTGTGGAAGCGAGACGGTTTCAACCATCGTCGACAGTAACCGTGCTATTATTATATTCTGATTGTGCTATTATTGTATTCTGACATTACGAATAACTGCCACTAAAAACTTAGTTATTCTAACGGCCTTCGGCTTTTCAGATACCACAAGCCTTTCAGCAGCCAGCGGACACGACAACGCGTATTAACCAAAAGCAAACACATCAGTCGGGATTCCCTCGCCAACTCGGGATCCCGTCTCAGTAGTTAGTTGTGCAGGTATATAATATAAATAAAGTATAATTATAAACTTTTCAAGCTTTACTTACTTACTACTGCTAATATATACAATATACAGTAAAAATATAGAAGTAATGTTTCTAACCTAAGCAAGTGTAGCTTCTCTTGCATACATAAAGGCTCGTTTCTTATCTCACGTATCATTTCTTTGTGTCGTTGTATTTCGTTGTAAATTAATTCCTGCTGCGTGTCACTATCTCCCGATTTTAGCTTCATCTGATAATCGATGTCACTAAAAAATAACACCAACCAATACTATTTGTATATTAAATTACATTAAACCACTTTTACGGGATTTCATATTATTAGTACATTATTTTGATCAATAATTTAGATACGTTGGACTGCTGAGAAATATATTGATGTATCTCTGTGGAGACAATCAAATATAGTGTTAATAAGACATTCATTTATTAATATACAGTAGCAATCTGAAGGCGGTGTAGCTAAGATGGTTGAGCGCCGGGCTTACAGGTTCGAGCCCCACGGAGATCTACTCAGAACTAAAATCATTATTCCTTGAAAATATAATTCAATTTGGATTAGTAGATTCACTTAGAATTCTTATTATATTTAGGCGGGAATTTTATATATCTTGTGGGTTTTTTACTCCTCATCATCCGTAAGGTGTCCGAAATATAGCAAACAACTCAGTTTTTTTCAAATCACCACATTATATCTCATTAGTTTATATCTCATATGCTGCACATGGACCAAGGACATGCTACTAACGCCTACGGAAGAGAATGTATATTAGAATTGTATGCTAGTAATTGGGCGACTAAATAATATGTTTATTTAATAATGTAAATAAAATACTAATTTCCATATTTTAGAATTTTTCAGTTTTTAAATGCATTCCTTACACATTTTGTGCATTAATCGACCATGTGTTCTAATTAGTCCTAATAAGTAATAATTATATTAATTAACGCAATACTTAAGTGCAGAGTTGGTATAAGATAAGGTGTTATGTTAGGTATTATACGTACATATTGTTTATTGTGTCTCCCTATGATTTTAGTGCAACTGCACTACACTACACTACACTACTAATTACCGGTATATATTTTTATTGTGTTTCCCGTCGATTTTAGTGCATTTTAGTATATTATTTTAACTTGTGAATTTTATTATTATAGCCACCGGGGCGTAAGCCGGATGATGAAATGATGAAATGAAAACTACGTGGAGACTTGTACCCCCCTACCCCCCTGTAAAAGCCTTTGCTGAATTGCCCCGTTATTTTTATTATCTTTTACATTAAAATACTCTGTAGTTGATTTAATAAGTGTAAGAGACCGTATTATTGCTGTAGCGGTGTTTTTAGAGGATCTAAGACCTATTTCCTCCGTATGTGTACTGTGAAAGGCATATTTTATGATTCTATGGCAATTCGTGACGCAAAGGGGTGATAGCTACTCTTGAACAGTAGTTACTATGACTACGGTTAACAGCTGACATTCATATGTGTTGATTTCCTTTGTTCTACGGCGTCTCTCAGTTCAGTCAGCCAATTAGAGCGTTTTTGTGGCTCCTTGTACAGAAAATTTCCGAGAAATGACGCAATGCCTATGTGCAGTGTTTACATTCAGTCCTGAGCCAAAGAAAGAACGGCTTGGAAGTATTTTGTGCTTTACTGTTTTTAGTCTTACACTAGTAGGTTTAATTATAAAGGGCATATATCCTTTAACTACCTGACTCATGGAATCACTGCTAACTGATCATACATACTGACTGCTGAAACATTGCAAACTCATAACAATCAGTGTTCAGTTGTTGTTTTATACTGCTATTTGCTGTCAGTTCTTCATAATATGGTTGATGAATTATTATATTTGGAATAACGATAAATAACCCCGAAACCCAACATTCTTGATATACCGAAGGTAAGAGAGAAGGGTTACAGATAAACGATTGTGACTTATGTTAAAGTGGTTTGAAGTGAATCTAATGTTATTTGATAGACCCTACATGATTCAGTCTGTGTTCCTTTTATATGTGACTAAAGTCAGTGAAGATTGGCAGATTAGTGTGCAGTATTGTGCAGCATTGTGTATGAGTGAGTCTGTTAAAGAAGCAATTCCTAAAGAATGCGCCATATATGTGAATTATAATTAAGCCATATCGTTGTGAGTAGTTTAAGTCATAACTCTGTTTATATAGATAAAGCGCCACGTCCTAAAGGAACTGTTAATATTACCGAAGGTGAATAATATTGTCAGAGATTATATAGTACTGTCAGTCGAATAATACATTAGGCTTACATAGCAATAAAATTAAACCGTCGAACCCAATCTCCCGGGAATCTCCAGCGGGTGAATGGTCGCGCACGGATTGGTTTCGACTAGTGTAGTGAATCAAATACTTGTCATAGACTAAAAACAGATTTAATACCTAGAAGACATCTTAATTTGGTGGGTTAAACTGCCAAAGGTCTGAAAGCGCGAACATTAAAGGATATAGCTTCTTTATTGCAGTAAGCAATAAAGTTGAAAGTACCGGTCAACCGGTACATCTGTAGGTCAGTAGGCCTGACTACCTAACCACCCGGACCGGTACCTACAGCAGTATAAGTACACTAGTATTATTCGATTTGATTGTTGTATACCGGTAGGCTGTTTAAGAGATTAGGGACTGTACACCCCTTGTTTCTTTTGGAGCTTACTTATTTCTGTCAGTTTTATTTGTTTGTAGGCCAGTATTGAACAGAAGGCGTGTAAACCTGATCAGATTGTACAGACGATTTGTAGGCTGAGCTGTTGTCTGATTGCTGTTAAGTCTGAACGGATTACAGTGTGTGTAGAGCACTTGTCCGATTAAGTACGATTAGGAAGTAGGGGCAGCGAACGCAGTGAGGTAAACCCCCAACTAAAGAATAAGTCGCACTACTGGGTTAGAGCGCATACTCCCTAATCATTTCGGAGTCTGCATGTCCTGTAGTTTATTTAGGCTTGAGAGTAGTCTGCCATCGTTTAGTCTGTACTTTGTTTGTGTAAGTCTGTACGGGTAGCATATAATTTTATTTAGATAATTTGTAGGCTGGATAGTTGTCTGGCTGTTATTAGGTCTGAACGGATTGCCGCGTGTGTAGATCATCTGTCCGATTAAGTACGGTTAGGCAGTCGGGGCAGCGAACGCTGTAAGGTAAACCCCCAACTAAAGAATAAGTCGCACTACTGGGTTAGAGCGCATACTCCCTAATCATTTCGGAGTCTGCATATACCGTAGTTTGTTTAGGCTTGATAGTAGTCTGTCAGTGTTCGGTCTGTATTTTGTTTGAGTAGTTTGTACGCGTAGCGTAATATTTATTATTCAGAGTTTATGCGATTATCCGCAACATTCAGTCCCCAAGTTTGTTCCTACAGTAATTGTGTTTGTTATACATACCGCTATAGTTAAATTAACCTCGGTACTACACGGGCTGCTCGGCGTAGGTAAAGACTGGTGATTTTGTGCATCGGTCACTCCAGCAGATGCTGTGGTTCTTTTAGCTGTTCAAGTATATTTAACTACTGATTATTTGTTGTACAAGTACTTGTACCTAATTTAGGGTTTAGTGTACAGTACTTTCCGAAGTAATTATTGTAGACATTATATCTGTGTTGTAAAGTGGTTGATAGGCACATTCGATTAGCTCTATTAACTTCTAGGTAGGAACACTCCGTGATACATAACGTAGAACCTATAGCGATACGGCTATAGGTCGTCAGGCGGTGGTATTTTCCTATCTAGACAACGCAGTGTATTTACTACTACTTATTATTTCAAAACACCGTAGTACCCTGTCCGTGTAATAACCAGTTTTCTAACCCTTTGTTAGGCTGGTTTGTAGACTTCTTGTAAAATTACCCTAAAAATTCGTATTTTGTGTTTTTGTAAAATTTTGTGTTTATTTAGAGATTGTAATCTCAACCCGAATTGTACGTAATTTGTAGTATTAAGTAACTTAGGTAAAATTAGTAATATTTGTTTTAGTGTCTATAAGTAACACTTCACTGAAAGCGCACCGCTTTGTGTAGTGATTACTCCCCAGAAATAATAACATTTATTTCAAACATTGACAAAACCCATTAAAACGGGTATATATATATTATAAATCAAATCTAACGATTTATAAATCGTAGGCCTACCATACAA
>JAUCBJ010001645.1:0-29650 GCA_032718475.1 Nemertoderma westbladi
GCTGGTTGTTGGTTGTGGTTGTGGTTGTGGTTGTGGTTGTTGGTTGTTGGTTGTTGGTTGTGGTTGTGGTTGTGGTTGTGGTTGTGGTTGTGGTTGTGGTTGTGGTTGTGGTTGTTGGTTGTGGTTGTTGGTTGTGGTTGTGGTTGTTGGTTGTGGTTGTTGGTTGTGGTTGTGGTTGTTGGTTGTTGGTTCTGGTTGTTGATTGTGGTTGTTGGTTGTGGTTGTTGGTTGTGGTTGTTGGTTGTGGTTGTTCACACGAGGAAACTTTATTTTACCGTCAAACTCTACATTTAACATTTAATTTAAAATTTAACATTTTAATCTGTATATATTCTACTGTATTTTCCATCGTTTTTGAAAGCTGATGTATTTTTCCACATCCACAATAAACAATACCCATTCCCAATGGCCTTGCAAACAACCTATTTATTAAATTTAAAGGCAAACATTGACTACTGAAGTCAAATGATATATTTTTGAAATTGCGGTGATCAAATATTTATTCAATTGTGGAATTCGTGTTTTTCACATTGTTGATTTTGACGTAGGATCGTTAAAATCCTTTATAAAGAACCATTGATGCGTAATGTTTTAGATGTTTTGCCAACCAGTGAGACGCAATAAATGCAGGATTAAATCTAATTATAAATACACACTTCCAATCAATAGACACTTAGATTTATTGTTGCACCAACGATCTATAAACCACGAAATGTGCATCTATGCCAAGTATAGTTTATCTCAAGCAAATAGAGCCTCTTTACGAGCCCTATAATGCAATCGTTATTTATTATAGGCTTTAATTATTATCGTTGGGAAATTATATTACTCAATTCACCACTTGGCTACTTTCATTATTACTTGCATACCGATACCGTGGCTTTAAATACCATAATCGGGGAAATTTTTGTATGACACTGACAGTATATGTGTCTACTGCATAGGTAGGCATACTGCTGCTACAACTGCACTGTTGAACAAACAAATGGGCTTAAATTAAAGCTAATCAGGGACTGACTTGTGACCATTCAACTGGCGAGTAAAGCCGTGTGGGTAAACGGAGTTTGTGGTCTTCGCGGATATAGAACATGACCAGTCGGAAGCGAAAATTTAATTCAGTAATTTGATATTTGAATGCGGAAATATTTTAGGCTCATTACTCATGATGGTCAATTTGCACAACCATTAAGCCATCGAATCCTTTTCACCTAAAGGAATGCCTGTTCACCACCATGGGTGATCTTCCACAGTAAACCCTTCCACTCTGTTTCCTAAAGGAATGCCTGTTCACCACCATGGGTGATCTTCCATAGTAACCATTCCACTCTGTTTCCTAAAGGAATGCTTGTTCTCCACCATGGGTGATCTTCCACAGTAACCCTTCCACTCTGTTTTCTAAAGGAATGCCTGTTCACCACCATGGGTGATCTTCCACAGTAAACCCTTCCACTCTGTTTCCTAAAGGAATGCCTGTTCACCACCATGGGTGATCTTCCATAGTAACCATTCCACTCTGTTTCCTAAAGGAATGCTTGTTCTCCACCATGGGTGATCTTCCACAGTAACCATTCCACTCTGTTTCCTAAAGGAATGTTTGTCCTCCACCATGGGTGATCTTCCACAGTAACCATTCCACTCTGTTTCCTAAAGGTATGCCTGTTAACCATCATGTGTGATCTTCCACAGTAAACCCTTCCACTCTGTTTCCTAAAGGAATGCCTGTTCTCCACCATGGGTGATCTTCCATAGTAAACCCTTCCACTCTGTTTCCTAAAGGACTGCCAGTTCACCACCATGGGTGATCTTCCATAGTAAACCCTTCCACTCTGTTTCCTAAAGGAATGCCTGTTCTCCACCATGGTGATCTTCCATAGTAAACCCTTCCACTCTGTTTCCTAAAGGAATGCTTGCTCTCTACCATGGGTGATCTTCCATAGCAAACCCTTCCACTCTGTTTCCTAAAGGAATGCTTGTTCTCCACCATGGGTGATCTTCCATAGTAAACCCTTCCACTATGTTTCCTAAAGGAATGCTTGCTCTCAACCATGGGTGATCTTCCATAGTAAACCCTTCCACTCTGTTTCCTAAAGGACTGCCTGTTCTCCACCATGGGTGATCTTCCATAGTAAACCCTTAATGCCTGTTAACCATAATGTGTGATCTTCCACGGTACCACAGTAAAGCTGTTTCCAAATGTATTTCCTTTCATACCATGTAAAGTACATGTATATAGTAACCATGATAATAATAACATTTTAAATTTTTTAATAAAATTACACATTGTACAGTAAAGTATATTTACTATTTAATTTATTGAACAATGCATAGTTATTAATAATTTAATAATTCTTAAATTGGTTTTGTTCTTTATAAAGTTCGTGTTATAAATTATATTGCTTTTGTATATACACATATTCCACATTTACATATATAACGCGTCTGATTAATCATATGTTGATCATGAGCTATACACCCATCAATAATGCCAGCAGTGGTTCATTGGCGAACAACACTAACGGTAGCAACTATCTGACTACAGAAGCGGCGAACAACACTAACGGTAGCAACTATCTGACTGCAGAAGCAGGAGGCGATGGTTACGTCATCCCTTATGCGGAGTTTCGTATGAAGATCATAGTCAGTGGTTTTATTATGGTTATTGCGGTTCTTAGCAACCTAACGGTTCTAATTACAATGCTGCGCAGTCGTAGAAGATTAAAGTCTAGAGTTCGATTTCTCATTCTGCATCTCAGCATGGCTGATCTTGCGATTTCAGGTTAATATATAATCAATAAAAAATAATACTTTAAAATATTAGTTTTATATATGGGATGGGTATCTTTAAGGTGTTTTTACATTTATTCGTGTTTTTACTTAATTCAGCATAAATTAAATCTTTAAAGTTCGTCGTGATGAGCTATGCAAGTCAATTATTAAAACTATCAAGTGTTATTATAAAGTATTATTAATATTATTGCTATACATCATTAATAGTAAAAATAATAAAATTTAATTACTACATTGAGTAGCGCGACTGATAAAGTCTGTAAAAGATTACGGATACTGTTTCTAAAAATTATTTATTCACTAAACTTTGGGACATGTAACAAGACATAACACCAAACGCAGTACAATAATTAGTACTGATGAAAAAAGGCAAATCATCAATACAATGTACGGGAATACCATTTGTAAATTTCTTAAATTCTTAACCGTCATGGAATCTCGTCATTATAAAATACAGTATATATACTGGACGTGGACAGCCCTTTCAATGGTGCCCTCGCCTTCGTCTTACCTATGCAAAGGTCTCCTCCACCAGACTTCCAAATCCATGATCCCAAGTAGCATAAGGTATAAAAACATTACACATGCTCAGCCTCAGATCACCCAAGGAACATTTTGCACAATAGATCATTTGACTGTTTAAATTAAATTTAGCTGATGATATGGGTTTACTGTCAGTAAGGAAGGAGCTATCGTCCATAATAAATTTTTTGTATTTATTATTATTTATGCTAAAAATTGCAGACAATCTTCCAACAAATGAGAAACTGAAAAGGCAACGTTTGGGCAGCTATGATGCTTAATTAAGATAGACAATTTACCAAGTTTGTCTAATCTAAAGTCTATTTAATAATATCAAATTTATTGAAAAAGGACTTTACCAACCAGCTCTATATTATGGTGATTTCTCCCGATAATCTGTGCGATTAATTATTTTAGAAGTTTTGTCTTTTTAGAACTGCAACGATTCATCATGTACCGGGTGTTCCATAATGATTGCCCCTTATTTTAAATTTATAATTGATTTAATTCTGAGCTTGCATGCAAAAATTTAGGGTCCAATACAAAAGTATACAAATTATATAGGCAATTCTTTAAACCTATCTTACTTTTCAATATTTGTGATTTAATCACAATTAAAAAAAATATAATTTATCCAGCGTTAGGCATCAGATTTACAGCCATGTTCCCCCTTTGCAGCACGGGGAACTCTTCGATAGTGACAAAGGATGTTGACGCCTTAAAAGGGCCGTTTTGGTTTGAGTTCAGTTTCATTATGCCACATAATCACGACCCTCTCTAAAAGTAACATCTCTGATCCTGTCATGTCAACCTTACGTTTTTCTTCAGAGTCATCGAAGATTGCACTGGAACTTGTCATTTTAATTACTTCTATTAGGCCTAATTCAGTAAATTACCAAAGAAACACTAATACCGGTAACTGAATACTGTAATATATTGCAATACAGCAAAAGTCAGGCAGTAATAGCTGTTTAAACAGGGCTGCAACCTGCAAAGCTGATGCCTAACGTTGGATAAATTATATTTTTTTTAAATTGTGATTAAATCACAAATATTGAAAAGTAAGATAGGTTTAAAGAATTGCCTATAAAATTTTATACTTTTGTATTGGACCCTAAATTTTTGCATACAAGCTAAGAATTAAATTCTCTTTCGAATGGTATAGTACACTAAGGTGCATGTCTGACAGTTTTGGCTGGCCAGGGGGGGGGGGGATGGGTGCGCAATCAGTATGGAACACCCGGTACTAACTAATATTATGTCACATTCGTACAATATGACAGATAGATTTGTATTTAACTAAATAGGTACAGGACAACACCTCTAATTTGCAAAAATTTGACAACATGGTTGATGTTGTTTCATTTCTTTACGGTGTGTTTTGAACGTCAATATGACTTTCCCTAATCAGTATAAAAAATTCATCATTTTTTAATCTCATATGTAATACAGTACTTCTTTCAAATTGATAATCCACCTGTGTGGTGGAAGAGCAAGTGGTGGATTAGATAAGATAGGCGGCAACATAATTGGAAGAATTTGACAGGTTTTGCACTATACTGATGCACTGTATGTCACTGATAGGCCTACACATTTGATTGAAAGAAAATAGTAGTTGTTGTCATAAATTATTAAATACCAGAAAGAACGTTCTCAATACATGCTATTCTGGTTTTACCCGCATCTCACTTTTATCTCGAAAAACACAACACAACCTCATTGGCATTTTTACGTCGTCATTAAGTTTGTCTTGCAAATTTGATGAAAGTACAGGTACATAAACCAGAATGTCACCCACCATTCACAATTTTGGATAAGTTACTCAGATAAAGTAAATCTAGGTGATATGAAATCATGCTGGCACCAGTTGTGGCTGGCCACACCACAACCCATCTGATGGTAACACATTACTGCCGAAATCCGAGGAAACTTACTCAATTTGAGTATATCTGAACTGTAAATCTAAATACTATCATATACAGCACCTATCCTAATAACATTTCTGGAATATATTATAATACTGGAATATACTTTATATATTTTATCATAGCATTATCATGAGTTGATAGAAAATAATTTAGTGGGATGTATCATATTTACACATATAAATATATTTTTAATATTTATAAGTACCGGTAATCAATATTGTTCCACGATCTATCATATGTTACTAATAATTCACAGCACACAAGCCACAATGTGTAGGCCTACACAGAACATACTAACTAATTCTCACCTGGAGGTACAAAGGTTATTTCAGCCTTGCTCTCACAGTATCCCTCACTATGTTGCAGTAGTTTACAGAAGCTCATAAAACGTATTTTAATTTACACATTGTGTGATCTAAGACAACAAATTATATTATGACTATTACTGATTCTTGCATTTCCATTTAAACAATTTTCTTAAATTTGTCGTTATATCGATATATATTAAATTATAATTACTAAGCAATAAAATGCTGTATTTTGGTAAAGAAGAAGGATAGGAAAATGGGGCGATTAAATATATATATATAAAAATTAAAATTAGAACTATAAAAGTAAAGCTATAAAAGCTATAAAAGCTATAAAAGCTATAAAAGTAAAGCTATAAAAGCTATAAAAGCTATAAAAGCTATAAAAGCTATAAAAGCTATAAAAGCTATAAAAGCTATAAAAGCTATAAAAGTAAAGCTATAAAATTAAACCTATAAAATTAAACCTATAAAAGCTATAAAAGTTTTAAAAGTTTGAAATTTTACCCAGACCCCCTGAAAGACAGGAGAGGGGTAAGATCGGGTTGTCAGGCTGTCGCGGCCAATAATGAAACAACAAGAATGAATTTCGTCTAGGTGGAGTAGACGGCCTATTGAATTGCAGCATAATTCGAAAGGGAATACTGACAATTAGAATTGGTACGTAGACAATTCGGTCGGACCCATACAATAATATGATTTGTATTTGCCCTATATCCCTCGAGATACTCTAATGCACTACATAATACTAGAAAAACGTTGATTTATTATTGGTGTTATGGGTGAATGAGTGGCTTCATATTATTATTACTTTTTGTTGGGCACAGCTTTTGCAAAGTCGGCAATGACGTCCAGGTGGGATCGAACTATGGTGACCTCCATGTTGGAAGTCTGACGCTCTAACCCTACAGCTAGCGGCTCAAGTAAAAGATACACCTGGAAATACTATCTGATACCTTGTATGTCCGCAATTTATCTCCTCATGGCCTCCCATCTGTCAATACCTTCATATGCTGCCTGTTTGACGCCTCTGGGGAGATAATTGTCTATGTATACGTAGATAAAATGAGCTGTCGGTAATATTCAATGACGATGCCAGTTATTCTTCAGTAACAGCTGGCCTTGATTAACTTAATTAATACTGATTATTGATTATTACAGCCTGGTTCATACATGTTTTGGACAAGTCTTTCATACAAAAATTTATAAAAAATTGGATGATGACAGATTGACGGAGTTCCTATTTTAAAGTATGTGATGATTTAATTTCAACGCCTTGGTTATTGAGTATTCTTATCTTAGTATACCTTTAGCCATCCATATTCGTACGCATTTGCCTTATTCAAATGTACACATGCATGCATTCATTATGTGTAATTTATTCTGATAGAGAATGATCCGTATATGATTTTAGAGATTAGGCATTGTGAGTCGAGTGAGTACAATTGTAAAGCAGTTTGAAGAATAACTGCGGTGTAACTGGTGCAATATCGACGGAGACACCTTTTACAAACGGCGGTGTAACTGGTGCAATATCGACATAGAGACACTTTTTTTAAACGCTTGTAGCTAAAGAATGAAAGCAAAAATAAAAATTCTGGCTCACCCAGTCAGTGGTCGGGAGGTGAAATTATCTTTGTTTCTAATTTCATGCAATCTCATTAAGATTTGTAGAAAAAAAAATTTTTTTTTTTTGGGGGGGGGGGTACCTGAATAACGACACTATATTCCAGAACATGGTGTACTTAGATATGATATGAAACCTTTGTTGACCCATATTTTGCAAATATTTTACCGGTATGTAGGCCTACGCCTATGCTCGTTTGTTATATTTATTGTTCAATGGGCGTTTTTGTTTAATTACTTTTTTCAGACGCGAACATTTCCAATAATTTGTATTAAATAGTAGGGAGTGTGCAAAGTACAAACCCAAGGTAAGGCAAAGACAAGGCAAAAAATACATTATATATTAACTATATTAAATAATATTAATATTATTAATTAATATAAGTGAACACAATGTATTCCTGTCGAAATCTATTTTAACGGTACTAATTCGCCATGTCAACAACACCCATGACCATTTTATACTATGTTTTTTTTTATTAAATAATTTTTGACGTGGATATTCTAGCCGGTAGATAGTACTATTATATCTTAGTTCAATCTGAATAATTCCACGTAGCTAATGTTATTTACTAGCTAGCAGATTTAATTAGCTAGTAAAAAAATTGTATTAAAATTAAATATAAGAACAGCATGATATTGCATACCGCCTCGTAATTTAACTTGGTTTACACACACACTATATTAGTGTGTGTACATTTATTCATAAAATCAAAAAATAAAATAACATATATTTGTATTATACATAGCTAGTGTTTTTTATGGTTGTTAGCAGTTTTCGTTGTGTTGAAAATGAATTTAGCTAAATTGAAATTTCACAAATTTTCCAGAATAAGCAAAAACTGTAAATAAAATATTTTTGTTTTTTAGTAAAATTTTTTATAGCTAGTATTTTGATAAATAGAAGCTATATTAAAAAATATTTTAGAATGTTGACTATGTTCTAGAAAATAATATATAAAAATCAAAGAAGCTTTAGCTCGTGGAAAACAATTGGATGGGGGTTTCAACATGACGAACTAGTACCCTATTTACGTTTCAAAAGACAAAATATTTCTCATAATAGGACGATCGGCGCTATATGATGGATGAGTCGTGTCTGTTTTGCCGAAAAACATCTGGAACACTAATCAGTGGAGGACCTATTCGCATAAAGAACATCATAGCTTGTAGTGCAGCCCGTGAAAGTGATACCCTCAATGAGATTCTTCAGCCAAAACTTAATAACGATTCGGAACTGAATGTTATTTTTCACAAACAGTGCATTTCTACATATACTTCGAAACAACATAGAGCGTGAGTTAAAACGACGACACATTTCCAACTCAGAGAAATTACCAGAACCACCTGTGAAAAAATTGCGTTCTGATGTACTTATAAAATATGAAGGCGATGCTGAACATGAGACCATTCGTAAAGAGCGTTCAAAACTGGCTATAAAGCTGAAAGAATGGTATGGAAACCGGCTCTTAGTTATAAATTTAAATGGATGTGCTAGCATTATATGATGGATGAGCTAGCATTATATGATGGATGTGCTAGCATTATATGATGGATGTGCTAGCATTATATGATGGATGTGCTAGCATTATATGATGGATGTGCTAGCATTATATGATGGATGTGCTAGCATTATATCTATCCAAGATGAATTATCTGATGTAATATCTTCGGTTGAAACGGTCGATGTTCCCATAGACAACACTGTCGCATATATAACCAAAGAAATTGTCAAGGAAATGAATGGCATAATGAAAGAACGATCTATAGTTGAATACAACTTATCAGAATTTACAAGAGACCGAGCAATAGAGTCCACTAGCAAAACTCTACTAAGTCTAATTTCCAAATTAGTTTCTATAAATTAGTTTCTGGAGAAGAAACCAAACAATCTGCATCCTTGGCGCAGTCTATACAGGCACTAATAAGTGGAGTGTATAACCAGACAACTCTTGGGATGGCTATAAAGCTTCATTATCTATAGAAGAGCGTGGTTTTTCATCTGGCGATATTTTGGATGATTTTGACAAAAACCATCAACCAATTAGAGCGTGGATTGATAACTTTGACCTAAATGTATTTACCCCAAATGGTCTTCGTGACTCCCACTTAACAGCTATGGAGATACTGCAGACGTCCACAGGGAGCTCTGGAGGATGTCCAAATAACATATATTTTCCGCGCATTTCGAAGTCAGATTTGAATTCCATTAAATTATGCGGAATGGGTGCTGTAAGTTTACAACTTTACTTAGGTGAGAAAAACCCTCTCGCACCAAATATCATATACATACAGCCAGCTTTATGTATAGGCAGCTATTCATATGTCTGCAGATATGGCTATCTATAAGATAATTATGCACATAAAGTGGTCCGAATCAAAACGATGGGAGTTTTTAGTTGCTACACTAGGGGGTATGCATATTCTTCAAAATTTTATTGCAAGTATAGGAAATTTGATGTCAGGTAGTGGACTGGAGGAAATACTAAGTATGTCAAATTTCAACGGTGTCATTAGCATGTTGAATGGCAAAGCTTGGCCTAAAGCAGTACGAGATTTGCGATTGGTTGTGAGTGGTCTACTTAAAGATATAATTAACCCATGTAGTTCACTGGTAACTGTTAGAAAATCAATAGATAACATGCGATTGTCTCGAACTGGAAACTTGTGGGTTGATTGCCTATTTATTCCAGTTTCAATCATTCATGTTTACAGCAGAGCTCAGAATACGGTGAATTGGAATCTACATATGTGTGCACTTAAGATGATGTTACCATACTTCTTTTCTTCTGGTCACTGGAATTATGCAAGGTACATTACTTGGCATATTGAAGAAAAGGAACGAGGTCTACCAAGTGACACTCTCAATGCGTTTATAGAAGGAGATTTTGTTTGTGACATCAGGAAGGAATGTGCAACTCTGTTTGGAAGGACCAGTTTGGGGAGCAGACGTACATAAGAAAGGGGAAGCCACTAGGTGGATTGAAGGGTAAGACTCTTTCCCAATAACAGTCGACCATTTGGGTGTTATCCCACCACATATGCAATGTGTTTGCCTTGGGTGTGGATAACATGTTTGATTCTGGGTTAGTGGAGGATGATGGAGATCGTGAAGATGATTTAAGATGACATAAAGAGGAGGGCACTAAGCGGCGGCATCTTGATGCCGGTGATAGAATCAGTATACTTCGAACATTAAAAAAGTGCAGGGATCCATTTGGCTTTAAGGGTACTAATGAGTTGATCAATATTGTAAATGGTCGTATAGCTCCATCAGAAGTCAATGTGGATAATGCCGTAAAGTTGGGGTTGGAGTCGGCTAGGGCATTCAAATCAACTCTCCCAAATGGTTTCTACCAGAGAACAACACGCTCAGTTTTAACTATGGATTTGAAACCCGCACGTGGCAAACATGGTTGCAAGACCTATGATATGGAGAGATTATACGCAAGACTTCTGATTGTCTCACAGAAACGCAATATTGATTTGTTAGAATTGTTTAGCTATGAACTATGCCCATTACCTCCATCACTATTCAATGAGTATGGTGAATTATGTTCCGGAATGAAAACTGAGTTGGTTTCTCTGGTAGTAAATGGGGCCAACCCACTCCCCCCTGTTGATTTGGAACTAGTTGATGGAAATGCTTCGCTATACCATATTAATTGGACAAACAAGTTATCTGTAGCCGCTTTTTGTGATGCCTACTGCAGCAAATATACAGATACAGTAGCTGAACACCATCATGAAACGTATATAATATTTGATCGTTACTTTCCAGGTAGCATTAAATCTTTAGAAAGGGAGAAGCGTAATAAATCCAACAGATATCAACAATATGAACTATCACTAGAAACAATTCTACCTTCCAGAGACACTATTATGAAGTCTGTGAACAATAAACAAAATCTTATTCAATTGATGTGTAATTATACAACACATAACTCATTACAGTTACTGAGTTTTCAGAATATCAAGGTCCTTGAAGCCACGCTGTTGGATAAACGTCAGAGAGGGTCGATGGGGGCCCCACTGTGGCTTGTTGTGGGGGGGAGGGGGGGGGGGGGGGGGTGTCGTGTGACAACAGTTGCTCTTAGTCGAGTAAAGCTATATTTCGCACTACTGCGATCTTCAGTGATGTGTCTGCGAGGTTCTCGGAGTCACAGACGAGGTAAGCCCACTCAGTCTATTGCTGAGACGGGCTATCACTTTCTGCTAGTGCTGGGTGCTAATCCAATTGTTTTCAATATTTTGTGCTGCTGTGTGTGTATCCATTCTCGTTTTCGGTTTTTTCAGGATTATTATAATTATTTTCTCATCTGTTTTAATACAAGGACATGTCAAATATATAGATATCCTTGGGTAATAACACTTATTTTATCGGTTTATGGTTAATATTACATATTTTATCGGTTTTTTGTGTCGCTATTTTATATGTCATGTGCGATTTCTTTGTGTTTGTGTATATATTTGTAATTGTTATCATATATTACATTTCAATACATTATTAAAAAAAAAAAAAACACCTTGTTGGGGACTCTAATAATATATTCGAACATGAAGAAGCTGATGTTACTATTATTAGTTACATGTTAAAGTTATCTGATAATGACAAAATCAGACATATACAAATAACAACAGATGATACATACATTTTCGTACTAGCAGTATTCTTCTGGCTATATCAACCAACTGTTCAACTCTCCATACGTAGATTTAATGGGAAAATCGTAAATATCAACACCACTGCTATCCAACTCGGAAATCAGTGTGCTGGTCTCCTTTCTTTACACGCTTTATCTGGTTGCGATAATGCGATCACATTGCTGTGTAGGTTGCACGAATCCTTGCAGATTTTCTGTGATCCAAATGTTACAGAAGAAGAATGGCTACAAATAGGCCTCTCGTTCATTATACACCTCTATGGTGGTGGCATATCGGATACTCTGAATGAACTTCGACATGGGCTATTCACTACAAAGAAGCAACACCCTAAAGTATTCAACCTTCCCCCCACACAGAGTGCCGTTGTACAACATGTAAAACGGGCTCTTTTGCAAGTTCTTTTGTGGAGAGCTGCTGATGATCCTGCACCTCCACTGTTGGCTGTTAACAAGTTTGGTTGGATGGCGATTTATGACAAACTGATAGCGGATACTGGCGTCTCATCCATTGCCCCAATTTCGATCCTTAACACTATATCTTGTAATTGCAAGTCCGAAAGTGCCTGTTCTTCCAATCGATGCGGCTGCTCTATAGCCGCTCTACCATGTACTACAATATGCACCTGCACCACTTTAAATTGTAAAAATTAATACAATGTTTAAAGCAATGTTCCGTTTAAATAAATAATTTAATAAACATACAACTCTTCTAGCTGATTGATTAACTTTCGCAATACCAGTAATGGAGAATATTTGGGATAGATACCCAGATAGGTACGCAGTAAAGAATGATGGCACATTGAATCTACTGTACCTATTTTCTGCAAACGTTGGATAGATAAACGTCAAAATTTGCATTTGAAAGGAGAAAACTAACTCATCTAATTTAATTAAATGAAAACTAAATGTGATTAATAACCCCCCAGTGATGATAATTGATTGCTTTTATAAATAGTTACATAAATAATCTAAAGTTTAATAGTTGGCATATCTTAATAAACATCCCAAAGGCCAACATTTATGATTAATAATGTTGCTATGGGAACTAATCTTCTAGAAATTTTATTCAGAATAATTAACAAGAGCTGTGGCAATAGGTGCAATGTCGCAGATATCTCAAAATAAAACCTTGTATGCCGGTTGCTATGGAAACTTAGGTTAAGTGCTTTATAAAAAGTTCCCCAAAGGTTCCGAAGTGGCCCCCGACGGAATTTGATTACTCTATGGTCCGTCTAAAGTTTAAGCAAATAAAAATGCGTGATGACCCACAGTCACGGTGGACCCCTCTGCCTACCTGACTATATTATCTGAAACGCACCATAGTGGTGGCATTCGGGCACGAAAGTAAAATTTTCAGGATAAAATAAATAAATAATTAATTATGTTAAGATAATATATAAATTATTGTATATAGTATCCAAATTTTGTAGCTATTTATTGCTTTTCCTACATAGTGCGGCTACATCATAATACCCTAACACGATAGCAGATACTGTAGTATCGGCACTTTAATAATGGTGAGTGCAGTGCAAAGTGCAAGTCCACTGCAGTGTCAACTGCAGAGTGAGGTTTAAAAGTTTCATACTGCCACCCGGAATAACGAAACATAAATTCCCATTACAGAATGAGGAACAATTAAAAAATTGATAAAAAATATTTCCCGAAATGATTTTACACCTTCGGCTAATAGTAGGTTGTGCTCCCGCCATTTTCTGCGTGAGGATTTGGTTGTTGTGTGGATGAAGGACAACAACAAATCAAGAGTACACAACAAAGTGAAGAATATCACTATGTTAGTTGTAACATGTATTTAGTATTGTATTATTACAATTCATCAAAGAACAACTAGAATTAATAAAGAAACCCTTCTTGACAGCAAGGCGTTACTCTCCGTTGACCTTTGTTTTTTTGTTCAAAGGCATATGCTGTAATATGGTGGCCTATCATATCATGTTTTTTTGTCCAAATTAAAAACAATCTAAGAAAAAAATAAAAAATTGTCGATGTTGATGTTGATGTCATTCCCTCCATATAACTGATGATGCACTATCAACCTATCGAGCTGAAACCAGTAGCAAAATCGTTACTGAAATTCAAATTACTGTACTCTTCAAATCCTGATGCTGCCTTACTCAATGTTAAATAATTTAGTGTTCTCGAATATTTATTGTTTAACTAGAGTGCCGCTTAGCACATAACCAATATTGGATATTGAGTTCCGTTTTGGAAGTTTCAATAACTTTTGAGTGTCTGAATGGATTTTGCTCAAATCTCTACAAAACCTTTTCTACGCATATTATAATCACTAAAAACGAGAATATCATGTTAACAAGTTGGCAACAGCTAATAGAGAGGAGCCTTCGAGTTTCCTCCGGTGCCTCATGTCTCACTACAACTTTACTTTTATTTACCTTCTACAACTTTTTCAACACAAGATCTATTAGAATGTAATGCCCAGTACTTTGGTTATAAACATTGGTATTCCAGAGCATTAGCTAATAACTGGGAAGCAAAACTAAATCTAAAAAGAGGAAGGATTTGGGTGAAATGCAAGAATTTCCTAGTGTAAGAAATGATTGACTTGCGAACCAGTGCTTACTGTTTCTGGCTAGGTATAGATAGACCTTGATCAGCACCCGCTGGTGGGTTAAGGCTCGCACAGCGAGACCCCCCCCCCCCCCCCCCCTAATAAATTCTTAATAAACGTAGACTCATATTCAGTGTAGATGTAGAAACAACTACGGCCTACCAGTCGAATTGTGAAAACAGAAAAGTTAACATGTGAAACTGGTTCGACCAATATCGCTGACTTATAATATTATTTGGGCTTTTCAATTTATAATTAATTCCAATTTAGAAATTTATTTGCTGTCCCTATTCATTCATAGCCAAATTGTAGACATGTTAAAAAACCGGTTTCAAAAATTATATTATGGCAACGGATTGAAAAAAGTACAAATGAGATACTAAAGATTGTATTAAGAGAAATAATGTGAATTTTAAGGTTTGCTTTACTGATGATGGTGAAAGAGTCTTTATCTTATTTTGAAGAGTTCCACTCCCCCTAGAGATAAAGAGATATAAGAATGAAAACTATAGATTCCACGGCCATAAAGAAGTCGAATTTTGTAGATAACAATCCGAACTCAAAGCTGAGTGATCGGATACACTATCGTTATATAATTACTCATTTCGTTTGAGCAAAGACATTCCTATGAGCAGGTGTTTCCCTAGGATTGATTGCATTATAATATATAATGTTAGTGTAGTAAATCAGAGAGTAAGAATAATTGGTGTAATGGAAAATATGACATTATTTAAGAAAGTTCCATAATATAAATATTTTATTTATGAATGTCTGAAGTATTATTTCATTGAGTAATGGTTTAACAGCATCTTCCAAAGTGCTTTTCAATTTTCTGAAGTCTTAGATAGATTAAATAGTGTAAGTTAAAGTATATGACACATTAATGTTTATTAACAGTAATCTAGTTTGTTAGATTACCGAGTATTAGTAAAATTGTGTATTCGATTCGAGCAAGATTTAGTGATATATTATAGTCAATAAATTACCAGTTTCCCATTATTAATACAAACAATACAAACTGGTGAGCAGCAATCTCTCACTGCTTAACGATTCATCCCTGTCAGAATGCCGATTGCTCTCTCTACCTTGTCGTCCATCGGTCCATCGTCCCACCAGCTTAAGATCACGGGTCCTGCTGTGGTATAAAATCACCGTCGATGGTTTGGTATTAAACTGGGGTCCTCAAAGGTAAAATTGAGTTGATGTTTTTAATTAACAATATAATCTCCAAAAGTTGAATTAACAGTTATCTCAACTACGTTAAGGAAAACGTACAAACTGGTCAACATTATAACAATCACACCACTTAGGGGACATTATGGTCACAAAGACCAAGAAGTGGAAGATGATATACCAATATAGCAGTAGAATCGACAGAGAGAGAGAGAGAATACTCACAATAAAGAAATCGCTGCTTATATCTTGACAAATCCAATATCAATATAATCAATAAGCACTGACCGGTAATCTGGTTTGTAATCAGTTCACACCTTCACCTGATTGATGGGCTGTTGTGAGCTATAAGGGCTCCATTACTTCCTGCTACCGTGGACTCGTTCGTCACACAGAGAACGAATGTAACAATAATCTCACCAAGGATCACATCGATTTCCAATATTATGAACATGCGAGGGAAGATTGAAACTTGATCGAGATACATAATATGCTATTTGTTGCCTTTCTTGTGGATATTTCACAGAGTCTCCGGGTTCCAAGGTGCCAAGACCCTGTGAGAAGCATTCTTATTCTCCTGTATATAGATAGACCCTTTTAGGATCTCTGACTCAGGGGAGAATAAATTCACTTGTTTGTCATCATTGATTAAGAATATGCTGCTCATTTGTTCAATTAATAATACATAATACAATAATCCATTTTATAAAAGTGACATCAGGTGAAAGGTTAACTGGACCATTATTAGCCACCTCCTACCAATGTGGATAGTAATTTGTTACTACCTGCTTCCGCACCGCATGCCCTGTATTTGGTAATTAATTACCATTACCAGGCTGCTTCCTTTCATTCCCTATGGTCAGGACAAATATCCCCTTATTCCTCTCCAAGGGTGCATTCATTGATGGAAGGAAGCCTCATATCTCATGGTTCTGACATAGTGATTGTTTTTGATATATCGATTCAACCTACACGGATCTGATCAAATCAATCAACATAATCACCATTTCCCCTATCTACAACTCCTAGATTTAATGACAAAAAAAAAATAGAATATTATCTCAGGGAGGTGCGATAACAACTGGGAGAAGGCTTCAAACTAACCAGATCTCCAAACTAAAATATTTACTCTATTAAGTAATATGATTTTACTTAACATTGCATTGTGGAGCAGATTAAGTATTATACACTGTACATATAGTTGAGAAGGTTATATATTTCCACAATCATATTATTTGGAGTAATTGAGTCTTGTATGATTTATTTATTTCGGAGATATGTTCTATTAAAATAGTGAGAAAGTACAAAACAATAATGATATACTAACTACACTAATAATATAGTATCTATAATACAATTGTCAATGTTGTATGTATGTATCTATGTTTGTTGTAGCCCTATCTCTGCCTAAACGCTCCGGTGAATCGTTACGCGACTTTGTATGGTGGTTTATATGTGTATCGGCCATGGAATAGGAAAGTTACTAGGATTAGGATCTTAACATGTTGAGCTCAATATCCATTGCTATCGAACACCAGCCAATTATTAGATGTTGTCGGTGTGCGCTATTATTAAAGGTCAAACAGACTATATGAACTTGATTACTTTTCATTATTATCAATAAAATCAATGAGAATTTGTCATTGATTGCTTACTAGTTGTAACCCAGAATCAATGTGTGTTTATTGAACTTGGAGCACACATTAACTTGTTTAGCTGGCTATTACAGCCTCAGCTGAAAGCTCTTCCCAATGCATCATCCTATGGGAAGATCTACAAGGTTACTCTCTCTTTACTCTGACAGTTTGATCTGCTAACCAAAAGCAATACGCAGTACATATCACAGATTTAGTCTTCTCGGATATACCTACTGGTAATGTTGATTTTTATTTCTTGAAATATACGTTTACTCGCTCTAGCGAGGGCCCACTTCAGTGCACTACTATAGAGCTATAATAAAAACATGGCATAAGGTTAACATTGATTCCCCATCTGTCAGATTGGAAGGTATTTCTTCCGAATTTCTCTGTTTGCCCAGTACTTACAAATATATCTAAGGAATGTGTTTGTGTGTCTGGGTGTAGGGGTGCCGGATTCCTCATTTTGAATTAGCCCTTTGTATGCTAGCCCTGGCGGTAATGATGATACATGTGCATGAGTGGCTACTGTAGAAATAGAGAATTATGCTTGCATTCCTGGGTTTTATATATAACTCAAAGTCTATGCGACCTAATGAGTTTAACCATGGCTAAAACTTTTAAGAAAGGCAAACTTGAGTACGATTTGTCCATATTTTATGTGAGGAATTGGTGGAGTTCCTATTACACATGTTGCCAAACCGACCATTCGTCATCCAAGCACCTAAACCAACAGGAGAAAGACAGAATGATGGTTGTTCAAATAGACACTTTCTTTCATATGTATGTAGATCGTGGCAAAAGATGCCGCTCCTGTCACCCATGCCTAGCCTGTTGTTCCGGCTTTAAAATTACCATTAAACCGAAAAATTGAAAATTCCCTATGGGTCTGTAGTAGTCCATAAAAATGAGTAATCTCCAACCCGTACATGTTAATATTCGCTTTGTGTTCATCCACAAATCCTGTAACTACCTATATGCCCTCCCTTACACCGGTTATATTAGTGTACATTGCTTGGATGTTCTAGCTGAATATTATATCGCCCGGGTCCAGGGGTTGGATATTTTTTATACGCTCCATAAAGTACACAGTGTTTTTAAGTCGCTCTGGTCGGATAGACTGTGAATTATATATAAAACCCAGTAATGCAGACATTATTCTCAATTTCTACAGTAGCCACTCATGCACATGTATCATCAGTACCGCCAGGGCTAGCGTACAACGGGCTATTAGAAACAGTTCGGCGATGGAGGGATGTATGCGTAGCCTACTCATACAGTACATAACATTTTCGTGCCAAATAAATACCCAATACAAACTATCACCAAACTAATTCAAAATGAGAACCCGGCACCCTTACACCCAGATGAGAACCCGGCACCCTTACACCCAGATGAGAACCCGGCACCCTTACACCCAGATGAGAACCCGGCACCCTTACACCCAGATGAGAACCCGGCACCCTTACACCCAGATGAGAACCGGCACCCTTACACCCAGATGAAAACCCGGCACCCTTACACCCAGATGAGAACCCGGCACCCTTACACCCAGATGAGAACCCGGCACCCTTACACCCAGATGAGAACCGGCACCCTTACACCCAGATGAGAACCCGGCACCCTTACACCCAGATGAGAACCGGCACCCTTACACCCAGATGAAAACCCGGCACCCTTACACCCAGATGAGAACCCGGCACCCTTACACCCAGACGAGAACCCGGCACCCTTACACCCAGATGAGAACCCGGCACCCTTACACCCAGACGAGAACCCGGCACCCTTACACCCAGATGAGAACCCGGCACCCTTACACCCAGATGAGAACCCGGCACCCTTACACCCAGATGAGAACCCGGCACCCTTACACCCAGATGAGAACCCGGCATCCTTACACCCAGATGAGAACCCGGCACCCTTACACCCAGATGAGAACCCGGCACCCTTACACCCAGATGAGAACCCGGCACCCTTACACCCAGATGAGAACCTGTCACCCTTACACCCAGATGAGAACCCGGCACCCTTACACCCAGATGAGAACCCGGCACCCTTACACCCAGATGAGAACCCGGCACCCTTACACCCAGATGAGAACCCGGCACACTTACACCCAGATGAGAACCGGCACCCTTACACCCAGATGAGAACCGGCACCCTTACACCCAGATGAGAACCCGGCACCCGTACACCCAGATGAGAACCCGGCACCCTTACACCCAGATGAGAACCCGGCACCCTTACACCCAGATGAGAACCCGGCACCCTTACACCCAGATGAGAACCGGCACCCTTACACCCAGATGAGAACCCGGCACCCTTACACCCAGATGAGAACCGGCACCCTTACACCCAGATGAGAACCGGCACCCTTACACCCAGATGAGAACCCGGCACCCTTACACCCAGATGAGAACCGGCACCCTTACACCCAGATGAGAACCCGGCACCCTTACACCCAGATGAGAACCGGCACCCTTACACCCAGATGAGAACCGGCACCCTTACACCCAGATGAGAACCCGGCACCCTTACACCCAGACACACGAACCCGACACCCTTACACCCAGATGAGAACCCGGCACCCTTACACCCAGATGAGAACCCGGCACCCTTACACCCAGACACACGAACCCGGCACCCTTACACCCAGATGAGAACCCGGCACCCTTACACCCAGACACACGAACCCGGCACCCTTACACCCAGATGAGAACCCGGCACCCTTACACCCAGATGAGAACCCGGCACCCTTACACCCAGATGAGAACCGGCACCCTTACACCCAGACACACGAACCCGGCACCCTTACACCCAGATGAGAACCCGGCACCCTTACACCCAGATGAGAACCCGGCACCCTTACACCCAGACACACGAACCCGGCACCCTTACACCCAGATGAGAACCCGGCACCCTTACACCCAGACACACGAACCCGGCACCCTTACACCCAGATGAGAACCCGGCACCCTTACACCCAGACACACGAACCCGGCACCCTTACACCCAGATGAGAACCCGGCACCCTTACACCCAGATGAGAACCCGGCACCCTTACACCCAGATGAGAACCCGGCACCCTTACACCCAGATGAGAACCCGGCACCCTTACACCCAGATGAGAACCCGGCACCCTTACACCCAGATGAGAACCCGGCACCCTTGCACCCAGATGAGAACCCGGCACCCTTACACCCAGATGAGAACCCGGCACCCTTACACCCAGATGAGAACCCGGCACCCTTACACCCAGATGAGAACCCGGCACCCTTACACCCAGATGAGAACCCGGCACCCTTACACCCAGATGAGAACCCGGCACACTTACACCCAGATGAGAACCGGCACCCTTACACCCAGATGAGAACCGGCACCCTTACACCCAGATGAGAACCCGGCACCCTTACACCCAGATGAGAACCGGCACCCTTACACCCAGATGAGAACCGGCACCCTTACACCCAGATGAGAACCCGGCACCCTTACACCCAGACACACGAACCCGGCACCCTTACACCCAGATGAGAACCCGGCACCCTTACACCCAGATGAGAACCCGGCACCCTTACACCCAGATGAGAACCGGCACCCTTACACCCAGATGAGAACCCGGCACCCTTACACCCAGATGAGAACCGGCACCCTTACACCCAGATGAGAACCCGGCACCCTTACACCCAGATGAGAACCGGCACCCTTACACCCAGATGAGAACCGGCACCCTTACACCCAGATGAGAACCCGGCACCCTTACACCCAGACACACGAACCCGGCACCCTTACACCCAGATGAGAACCCGGCACCCTTACACCCAGATGAGAACCCGGCACCCTTACACCCAGATGAGAACCGGCACCCTTACACCCAGATGAGAACCCGGCACCCTTACACCCAGATGAGAACCGGCACCCTTACACCCAGATGAGAACCGGCACCCTTACACCCAGATGAGAACCCGGCACCCTTACACCCAGATGAGAACCGGCACCCTTACACCCAGACGAGAACCCGGCACCCTTACACCCAGATGAGAACCCGGCACGCTTACACCCAGATGAGAACCTGTCACCCTTACACCCAGACGAGAACCCGGCACCCTTACACCCAGACACACGAACCCGGCACCCTTACACCCAGATGAGAACCCGGCACCCTTACACCCAGATGAGAACCGGCACCCTTACACCCAGACGAGAACCCGGCACCCTTACACCCAGATGAGAACCGGCACCCTTACACCCAGATGAGAACCCGGCACCCTTACACCCAGATGAGAACCGGCACCCTTACACCCAGACGAGAACCCGGCACCCTTACACCCAGATGAGAACCGGCACCCTTACACCCAGACGAGAACCCGGCACCCTTACACCCAGATGAGAACCCGGCACCCTTACACCCAGATGAGAACCGGCACCCTTACACCCAGATGAGAACCCGGCACCCTTACACCCAGATGAGAACCCGGCACCCTTACACCCAGATGAGAACCTGTCACCCTTACACCCAGATGAGAACCCGGCACCCTTACACCCAGACACACGAACCCGGCACCCTTACACCCAGATGAGAACCCGGCACCCTTACACCCAGACACACGAACCCGGCACCCTTACACCCAGATGAGAACCCGGCACCCTTACACCCAGACACACGAACCCGGCACCCTTACACCCAGATGAGAACCCGGCACCCTTACACCCAGATGAGAACCGGCACCCTTACACCCAGATGAGAACCCGGCACCCTTACACCCAGACACACGAACCCGGCACCCTTACACCCAGATGAGAACCCGGCACCCTTACACCCAGATGAGAACCGGCACCCTTACACCCAGACGAGAACCCGGCACCCTTACACCCAGATGAGAACCGGCACCCTTACACCCAGATGAGAACCCGGCACCCTTACACCCAGATGAGAACCGGCACCCTTACACCCAGACGAGAACCCGGCACCCTTACACCCAGATGAGAACCGGCACCCTTACACCCAGACGAGAACCCGGCACCCTTACACCCAGATGAGAACCCGGCACCCTTACACCCAGATGAGAACCGGCACCCTTACACCCAGATGAGAACCCGGCACCCTTACACCCAGATGAGAACCCGGCACCCTTACACCCAGATGAGAACCTGTCACCCTTACACCCAGATGAGAACCCGGCACCCTTACACCCAGACACACGAACCCGGCACCCTTACACCCAGATGAGAACCCGGCACCCTTACACCCAGACACACGAACCCGGCACCCTTACACCCAGATGAGAACCCGGCACCCTTACACCCAGACACACGAACCCGGCACCCTTACACCCAGATGAGAACCCGGCACCCTTACACCCAGATGAGAACCGGCACCCTTACACCCAGATGAGAACCCGGCACCCTTACACCCAGACACACGAACCCGGCACCCTTACACCCAGATGAGAACCCGGCACCCTTACACCCAGATGAGAACCCGGCACCCTTACACCCAGATGAGAACCGGCACCCTTACACCCAGACGAGAACCCGGCACCCTTACACCCAGATGAGAACCGGCACCCTTACACCCAGACGAGAACCCGGCACCCTTACACCCAGACACACGAACCCGGCACCCTTACACCCAGATGAGAACCCGGCACCCTTACACCCAGATGAGAACCCGGCACCCTTACACCCAGACACACGAACCCGGCACCCTTACACCCAGATGAGAACCGGCACCCTTACACCCAGATGAGAACCCGGCACCCTTACACCCAGATGAGAACCGGCACCCTTACACCCAGATGAGAACCCGGCACCCTTACACCCAGATGAGAACCGGCACCCTTACACCCAGATGAGAACCTGTCACCCTTACACCCAGACGAGAACCCGGCACCCTTACACCCAGACTCACGAACCCGGCACCCTTACACCCAGATGAGAACCCGGCACCCTTACACCCAGATGAGAACCGGCACCCTTACACCCAGACGAGAACCCGGCACCCTTACACCCAGATGAGAACCGGCACCCTTACACCCAGATGAGAACCCGGCACCCTTACACCCAGATGAGAACCGGCACCCTTACACCCAGATGAGAACCCGGCACCCTTACACCCAGATGAGAACCGGCACCCTTACACCCAGATGAGAACCTGTCACCCTTACACCCAGACGAGAACCCGGCACCCTTACACCCAGACACACGAACCCGGCACCCTTACACCCAGATGAGAACCCGGCACCCTTACACCCAGATGAGAACCGGCACCCTTACACCCAGACGAGAACCCGGCACCCTTACACCCAGATGAGAACCGGCACCCTTACACCCAGATGAGAACCCGGCACCCTTACACCCAGATGAGAACCGGCACCCTTACACCCAGATGAGAACCCGGCACCCTTACACCCAGATGAGAACCGGCACCCTTACACCCAGATGAGAACCCGGCACCCTTACACCCAGACGAGAACCCGGCACCCTTACACCCAGATGAGAACCCGGCACCCTTACACCCAGACGAGAACCCGGCACCCTTACACCCAGATGAGAACCCGGCACCCTTACACCCAGATGAGAACCCGGCACCCTTACACCCAGATGAGAACCCGGCACCCTTACACCCAGATGAGAACCCGGCACCCTTACACCCAGATGAGAACCCGGCACCCTTACACCCAGATGAGAACCGGCACCCTTACACCCAGATGAGAACCCGGCACACTTACACCCAGATGAGAACCCGGCACCCTTACACCCAGATGAGAACCGGCACCCTTACACCCAGATGAGAACCCGGCACCCTTACACCCAGATGAGAACCCGGCACCCTTACACCCAGATGAGAACCCGGCACCCTTACACCCAGATGAGAACCGGCACCCTTACACCCAGATGAGAACCCGGCACCCTTACACCCAGATGAGAACCCGGCACCCTTACACCCAGATGAGAACCGGCACCCTTACACCCAGATGAGAACCCGGCACCCTTACACCCAGATGAGAACCCGGCACCCTTACACCCAGATGAGAACCCGGCACCCTTACACCCAGATGAGAACCGGCACCCTTACACCCAGATGAGAACCCGGCACCCTTACACCCAGATGAGAACCCGGCACCCTTACACCCAGATGAGAACCCGGCACCCTTACACCCAGACACACGAACACATTCCTAGATCCCTCCCCTCTTCCTTTCGTTATTCCATACGTAGATAGACGAATGTCTACGACACCGTATCCTAAACAATATACGGGTGTAAACGTTACGCCGACAGCCGACAACCAACAGCCGACAACCAGCAGCCGACAACCGACAGCCGAGAACCGAGTAACGTTTACACCCACAATATACGTGGTTAACCACTTAAACCATACATGGCCACTGGCAAGACACTGAAAGACATTTTAGTTAGAGCCAGTCTTACTAAAAACAGTGCAATTCCCACCCAAGCATGGAATGTTACTGTTGTCTGCATGGCGTTAGCAACTGCACCGTTCAAAACATGATTTACGAAATTTTATACAATAATGTGAGAACATAGGCGTCAGAGAAAACTTATAGGGGAGAGTATTGGACGGATTAGGGATCGCATAATGAGTCTCTGCAACTCAGTTAGGAACGGTAACTATAAGGAGGCAATTGGTATAGATTATTTTGAAAAACACCTGGGGAACAAGAATCACAAGGAGACTTTTCAGATTATTAGATATATATGTAAGGACGGGGCAGAGAGAAACATCGGGAGAAATACCTCATTAGAAGGGAACATCCACATTGCACATGAACAAACTAATATAGTAGACAATATGACAAAGGATGGTGACTCAAACTTGGAGCAATGTATAATAGTTAGCTATTATATTAGTCAATTTAGTGGACCTCCGATATCTACTGTACTTTACATTATTGCATTTTAATAGTGGATTTTCAGTTATCTAAAGTACTTAGATAGGAATTTGATTTTGGAAACTATGGTGACGGGCGGGTAGGCCAATATTGTTCTGTGAATCTTCCTATTTATCGTTATAAATATGCATTTGATTGTTTATATATATAATCCAGCTTGAAAGGGATACTGAACTAGAGAGAAACGAAATTGCGACAACTATGGAGAATCGGGAAGCCTGAAAGGATCTCACTTACTCTGTCCGAGTTCGCCCAACCTAGTAGTAGTATGGTTGTTAGGGCAATGAACTACATTAATCATTAACAATTATCTACTAAGAATGACAGGCAATTAATTAACTGTCATTTTTTAAGACTTCTTCAAGGCATTGCACTTTTTTATGACCATGCATGTTGCATGGTCCAAAAATTCAAGCCTATGGGATTCCTGATGAAATCATTGATGCAATTAGATCAGTTTAATACATGATCAATACCATCAATACCATTTTAGGGTTCATTTAGTTTGTTCTGAGGGGTGTCCTTCCAGGGGAGGGGAGGGGACACACTCGTCCCAATAATTTGGTTGGTGTAGAGATAAACCCCGGGTAGCGCTGTGGATCACCAGTAAAAGTAAAACATATTACAGATTTCGACTTTCCTGATGTCATTGGTGTTCCGCTGGGGAGAATGAAGGGAGGTACAAGCATATAAGCAAAAAGGTGCTACAAATTTATGTTGGCATTTCATTGCCGAAACTCAGCTTTAACATACAATCCCTGATTACAGAAGTGTAATGGACAAAAAAGTTAAATTAATTGGCATAATGTAAGGCTATATATGTCAATATATAAATCATTGTTCTGTATATTGGCTTTATACAGTATATTAATCATTTGAAGATGAAAATGATTAATCATACTCATCAATTTATCAAGATGTAAGAGTGTCAGTGATTTGTGGAACTCCTATGGAATGCTGTGCACAGATTGATGCAAGCAGAGGCCACATATTGCATTGCATATGTAAGAGGAATTGCGTTACTTATTAATCCGTGTAATCTTTCTGGTATTAACTTTCCCACTGACCAACTATCTGAATTATGCTTAGATGGTTCCACTGTCGTTAATTCTCATTAAGCCATTCAATTTCCGAATTGGGGGGATCCGATATTTCCCTTTTTTAACTGAGCAACTGGTACGTTTGCACTTGAAATAGGTTGTTAATCCTTCTTCGATTGAAATCAATTAATATGAATAATTGAAAATAACAGGAATGGATGGATTTTGAATGGATTTATTGGACACTATTTATTTTAACAGTATTTTCTTCATCACTAGATGGACCAGTGGATTTGATAATGGATATATGATAGCTATGGTTCATATAAATATATTACAACTCGTTTCATAATTTTTATATTGTTGTTGTCATAGTACATGTCAAAGTGCAGACGTCATACTTGGACGGCCCCTTAGGAGTACTCTCAGAATCACTAGAGGGAGCTCAGTGGCTCCTCAGCTCATTAGAACAGGCTACTTCTAGTGTTGTAGTCTTTTTTTAACTCCATGAAGACCGATTATTTAGAGCAGCAGTAGTTCCAATTCTCCTCTGTGCGAGTCCATGCTGGGCTCTATCAACTGCTGAGGACACCAAATCTCTGGATGGCACGTTAACAAAAATGCTAGGTCGGGTTCACTGTGTCAAGTTCAATACACACATCTCCAAAAAGATACTATATAACATTAGAGGTGTCCTCCAAGCTTGTCACTCGAACAAAGCCGCCTCTGCACATTGTTTTCGCCGTGAGGAACAGCCTGTGCACAATCTTGTGCTTTGAACGGCCCCTTGAAGAAAATAAGCATGAAGGACAGCCCTTAACTTTCGTGAGACGCGTCCTACATGACACTGGCCTTGAAGAGGCGGATAATCTCGCCATGGTGGTAATCAAATCATGGTGGTAGGGAGTTGTGGCGGCGCAACTTTGTTGATAAGCCGGCATAGCATTCTTAATGCACGCTGAATTGGGCTTGCCAATTGTAGATTGCATGGTGGTGGCAAAATTCTTTTGTTAAGCCGTAGCATCACAATGTGCAGTTTCAATGCAGTAGGCCGATTAAAGTAGTAGTAAACTATCTTGCACATCCTTCTTAACAAGTAAATTGTATAACTTATATTTACTTACACCGTTTACTTATATTATTTATACACATACACCGGCATGCTGATGCATTACATCTGTATTTTTATTATCAATATTGAATTTATAATTGTTATCAACGACTACTGCTGAAACTCCCAATAGAATTCCGATGTATTTTGATCATATTTATCAAGATCCTTCATAAATAGCAAACAGTGTATGTTTGCCATATTTACCAGGAATATTCAGTCAGTAAGTCTCATGTTGAGTTCACTGGCATAAAACAGTACAGCTGAGCTAATGTTACCCTAATGCATTAATCGCTACCCTAGAGAGACGAGACCATCAATATGCAATAAATATTCAGAGGACATGGTGCGAGAAATTAAAGATTTATGTTATTAAGTTTGAAACCGTGAAGTAGAATTCACAAAATACGACTGTGGATTATTCAACATAAAGGTTGTTTTTTTAAACTGATTGTTATTATCATCGGGTTTATATCACAGTAACTCTGTAAACTTTGAACCTCTGCTGAACTGTTCTGCAATAAGCCGTCTGAATTTAAAAAAACAATTAAATTTGTTTAATAGTTAAATGTTTTAATACATAAGTTTAAAATAAAGCATATTTGATGAAATTTGAATGACAAAAAAATTACACAAACAGTTAATGTGGGACACAAACAAAATTAATGAGGGATGCAAACTTGCTTGTCCGCTGATAATCCTGCAGTAAATATTTAATAATTTTGCCTACTTTTTTTGCCAAAACGTATCTTTTTGCCGTATCGCAAGTTTTTTGCAGAAAGGCATCTTTTCTCGAAACGCAACCTTTTTTGCCGAATCGCAACTGATGCCGAAACGCGACAGTTGCCGAAACGCGAAGCAAATTTCTGAAATACCCCTTTAGCTTTATGGATTATCCTAATATAGTTGAATGTACATTGAGTTTATCTTTAATTTAATTCACAAAATAACCCAATTTTATGGGCTTTTTCTTATAAAAGAGTAAATGCAAAAGACCACTTCTCATGTAAGTATGAATTAAAATCTCAAAAAAATTTAACACGCAAAGGAACAGCTCGAATTCCGTTTTTACATTCCTACTATTCTAAGAAGAAGAGCTGTGGGTATCGTCGTTTAGCGTGCCCATCCCAAGTAGAAGAGCTGTGGGTATCGTCGTTTAGCTTGCCCATCCCAAGTAGAAGAGCTATGGGTATCGTCGTTTAGCTTGCCCATCCCAAGTAGAAGAGCTGTGGGTATCGTCGTTTAGCGTGCCCATCCCAAGTAGAAGAGCTGTGGGTATCGTCGTTTAGCGTGCCCATCCCAAGTAGAAGAGCTGTGGGTATCGTAGTTAAGCGTGCCCATCCCAAGAAGAAGAGCTATGGGTATCGTCGTTTAGCGTGCCCATCCCAAGAAGAAGAGCTGTGGGTATCGTCGTTTGGCGTGCCCATACCAAGAAGAAGAGCTGTGGGTATCGTAGTTTGGCGTGCCCATACCTAGAAGAAGAGCTATGGGTATCGTCGTTTAGCGTGCCCATCCCAAGAAGAAGAGCTATGGGTATCGTCGTTTAGCGTGCCCATCCCAAGAAGAAGAGCTATGGGTATCGTCGTTTAGCGTGCCCATACCAAGTAGAAGAGCTATGGGTATCGTCGTTTAGCGTGCCCATCACAAGAAGAAGAACTATGGGTATCGTCGTTTAGCGTGCCCATCCCAAGAAGAAGAGCTATGGGTATCGTCGTTTAGCGTGCCCATCCCAAGAAGAAGAGCTATGGGTATCATCGTTTAGCGTGCCCATACCAAGTAGAAGAGCTATGGGTATCGTCGTTTAGCGTGCCCATCACAAGTAGAAGAGCTGTGGGTATCGTCGTTTAGCGGGCCCATCACAAGTAGAAGAGCTGTGGGTATCGTCGTTTAGCGTGCCCATCCCAAGTAGAAGAGCTGTGGGTATCGTCGTTTAGCGTGCCCATCCCAAGTAGAAGAGCTGTGGGTATCGTAGTTAAGCGTGCCCATCCCAAGAAGAAGAGCTATGGGTATCGTCGTTTAGTGTGCCCATCCCAAGAAGAAGAGCTGTGGGTATCGTCGTTTGGCGTGCCCATCCCAAGTAGAAGAGCTGTGGGTATCGTCGTTTGGCGTGCCCATCCCTAGAAGAAGAGCTGTGGGTATCGTCGTTTAGCGTGCCCATCCCAAGAAGAAGAGCTATGGGTATCGTCGTTTAGCGTGCCCATCCCAAGAAGAAGAGCTATGGGTATCGTCGTTTAGCGTGCCCATCCCAAGTAGAAGAGCTATGGGTATCGTCGTTTAGCGTGCCCATCACAAGAAGAAGAACTATGGGTATCGTCGTTTAGCGTGCCCATCCCAAGAAGAAGAGCTATGGGTAT
>JAUCBJ010001646.1:0-57871 GCA_032718475.1 Nemertoderma westbladi
TATCCTTTTGAAAGGCAACGCCACTCCATATCACGTAAATGGCGCGCGCCCGATTCCATTCGCTCTGCGCGATGAAGTGAAGCAACTCCTCGATAAACTTACATCGCGCCGAGTCATCGAACGAATCGATACTCCGACTGACTGGGCTCACCCTATGACAGTCACCCGCAAGCCCAGCGGTCAGTTGCGCCTCTGTGTTGATTTGCGTCGCCTGAACGACCAGGTTCGCCGCCCGTACTACCCAACCCCGTCACCACGTACGGTTGTGGCGGGAATAGACAACACGGCCAGGATATTCACTGTCCTGGATGCCGCATCTGGTTATTGGCAGATTCCCTTGGACCCCGCCTCTCAGGAACTCACAACGTTTATGACGCCATGGGGGCGTTTTAAATTCCTAAGGAGCGTCATGGGACTCGTATCCTCTGGAGACGAGTTTAACCGCCGGGGCGACGACGCACTTCGGGGACTCCGGGGTGTTACTAAACTCGTAGATGACATTATCATTTACAGCGATACTCTAGAAAACCATCTTCTAGCCATCCGTGATGTATTACAACGATGCCGGGACCATGGCATTACTTTGAACCCGCGAAAAATTCAACTCGCTCAGCCCTCAGTTAAGTTTGCGGGCTATATAGTCAGTGGGGAGGGCATTCATTCCGATCCTAACAAATTAAAAGCGATCTCAGCCTTCCCATGTCCACATAATATCACGGATTTAAGGAGTTTCATCGGATTGGCGGAGCAATTAGCTCCATTTACGGACTCATTAGCGTCCATAATGGCGCCACTGCGACCCCTATTGAGCCCAAAGGCTCAATACATCTGGACTCCAGATCAGCAGCGGGCATTTGAAGCGACTAAATTGGCCCTTACTACTACGCCAATCCTAGCTCCTTTCGACACCGTACTGCCAACCAGATTGTCTACCGATGCGTCCCGTCTACATGGACTCGGATATGCCCTCCTCCAGCTCCATGGCAACGTCTGGCGCTTAGTCGAGTGTGGATCGCGTTTCACCACTCCAACTGAGGCGCGATACGCCATGGTAGAGTTAGAATTGCTCGCCGTTGCTTGGGCAATAACTAAATGCCGACTTTATCTACTCGGTTTACCTGATTTCGAGGTGCTCGTGGATCATAAACCGCTCGTGTCGATACTTAATAATCAAACTATCGATGCAACTGATAATTCCCGTATACAGCGCCTAAAAGCGAGGCTCGCCCCATATACGTTCACAACTGTATGGGTTAAAGGCACAAATCACCGCATCCCAGACGCGCTTTCACGCGCGCCTGTCGACAACCCGTCGGACGACGACATCGTGGATGACGGCGAGATGGCGCACTATGTACGTGCCGTCACTCGCCAGACCGCTGCCACAATTGCCGGTGGCGACAGTGCCACACTCGCGGACCCAGTACTTACCAAACTGTCGAGCTTAGCAGCTGCTGACCCCCTGTATATGGAACTCATTCGCGCCGTCGAGCAGGGTTTCCCGCCAGAGTCCCGTACGAAACCGGGCGCCTTACAATACTGGTCTACGCGCGACCAGTTGACCACCTCGGATGGTCTGGTGCTATTGGGCCACCGTATCGTGATACCATTTGCTGCCCGCAAGGACACCCTATCCCAACTGCACGCATCCCACCAAGGCATCGAAAAAACACTCCGCCGTGCTCGCCAATGTGTTTATTGGCCCGGAATAACAAATGACATTAAACAAACTGTGGCGCAATGCCACACCTGCCTCGAGATGCGTCCATCTCAGATCCAGGAACCTTACTTCATTGAGGGACAACCGACCCGTCCTTTCGAAGATATTAGCGGAGATTTCTTCATGCTGAGTGGGAAGAACTATCTCGCCTTGGTGGACCGGTATTCCGGGTGGCCCGACATCGTTAAATTCAATACGCCACCTGACGCCACACACACAATTATGGCTCTAAAGAACTGGTTTGTCCAATACAGCGTTCCAACACGGTTACGATCAGACGGAGGCACGCAATTTACTGCTCATGCGTTCACTCAATTCCTGAGTAACTGGGGTGTTAAACCCGTCACTTCCTCCGCTGAATACCCTCAGGGCAACGGGCATGCTGAGACGGCGGTCAAGGCCCTTAAACGTCTCCTTGACAAGTCGGGTGGCAACATTGATAGCGATGCTTTCCACGACGGCCTCTTAGAATTGCGTAACGGGCCCCGAGAAACCGGTTTATCACCTGCTGAAGTGGTGTTTGGCCATCCATTACGATCGCGCGTACCAGCTCATCACTCAGCGTTTTCTACCCAAGTCCAACAAACCCGGACACTTCTAGACGAGACATCGCCAAGTGTCCGAAATAAACGCATTGCAAGATACAACCGACGCTCTCGTAGCCTGCCTGAAATAACTGTTGGAACCCCCATACTTATTCAGAACCAAAAGACACGGCGATGGGATCGGCGCGGAATAGTCGCGGAGGCAGGTGAGAACCGCAAGTTTTCCATCCGGACACCATCCGGACGCGTTCTCATCCGGAATAGGAGACTAATTATTCCGGACACGTCATCCGAAAATCCAAACCCAGCTTCACCGCCCCCTCCGGATAGTTCACCCGAGCTATCATCACATTCCCGGCGAGACCCCTCGGTTACCGAAGCTGAGGGGGGTCCAAGATACGGAAATCGTTCTCGGACACCGGGCCCTGAATCTGTACCTGGCCCAACCGAAATTCGGAATCGCTATCCGGATCGAAATCGGAAAATTCCGGACAGATTTGGCTCAACACCAGGCGTGGCCACAATACGTACGAAATCCCAACCCGGATCTACAGCGCGGCCCCTCACAAGTTATATTCATAAAACTTTTCACACTTTTCTGGTGAACAAGGCTCCACTTAAATGGGAAACTTAGTAGGCGCGTAGTGTCTATATCCGAACAAAAAGTATACGAGACGGGTCAAACCCAAACTATGAGTACAAACTGATAGACCCAGAATTCACATCGGTTTTAGTTCGCACTAAGCTCGGTGCTACATATGGGTTGCAACGAGCTCGAAAGGGGGTGTCGTATTATGCACAATGACTACGATGTATAAAAGCACATCGCGGATATATGGCTCGCCCCAGAGGATCAACTATCAGACTGCCTGATCTGAACCCTTGGACAGGCTGCAGTAGTCAGTGGTAACGTACACGGAGTATGCTTATAGAGCATTCCTCCGCCCACTAATGTACTAAGTGAGTTACCGGTACGTAGGACATAGCATGTAAAGTTATGCATATTTTATTATCGTTGTGTCAATATAAATGGAGGATTATAACAACAACATAAATACTATCATCAGTTGAGCTCATACATGCTCGTTTATTTCATTGGGATCCCGGATATACACAAATATATGAAGTTTATGCTCGTTTATTTCATTGGGATCCCGGATATACACAAATATATGAAGTTTATGCTCGTTTATTTCATTGGGATCCCGGATATACACAAATATATGAAGTTTATGCTCGTTTATTTCATTGGGATCCCGGATATACACAAATATATGAAGTTTATGCTCGTTTATTTCATTGGGATCCCGGATATACACAAATATATGAAGTTTATGCTCGTTTATTTCATTGGGATCCCGGATATACACAAATATATGAAGTTTATGCTCGTTTATTTCATTGGGATCCCGGATATACACAAATATATGAAGTTTATGCACGTTTATTTCATTGGGATCCCGGATATACACAAATATATGAAGTTTATGCACGTTTATTTCATTGGGATCCCGGATATACACAAATATATGAAGTTTATGCACGTTTATTTCATTGGGATCCCGGATATACACAAATATATGAAGTTTATGCTCGTTTATTTCATTGGGATCCCGGATATACACAAATATATGAAGTTTATGCTCGTTTATTTCATTGGGATCCCGGATATACACAAATATATGAAGTTTATGCACGTTTATTTCATTGGGATCCCGGATATACACAAATATATGAAGTTTATGCACGTTTATTTCATTGGGATCCCGGATATACACAAATATATGAAGTTTATGCTCGTTTATTTCATTGGGATCCCGGATATACACAAATATATGAAGTTTATGCTCGTTTATTTCATTGGGATCCCGGATATACACAAATATATGAAGTTTATGCACGTTTATTTCATTGGGATCCCGGATATACACAAATATATGAAGTTTATGCACGTTTATTTCATTGGGATCCCGGATATACACAAATATATGAAGTTTATGCTCGTTTATTTCATTGGGATCCCGGATATACACAAATATATGAAGTTTATGCTCGTTTATTTCATTGGGATCCCGGATATACACAAATATATGAAGTTTATGCACGTTTATTTCATTGGGATCCCGGATATACACAAATATATGAAGTTTATGCACGTTTATTTCATTGGGATCCCGGATATACACAAATATATGAAGTTTATGCACGTTTATTTCATTGGGATCCCGGATATACACAAATATATGAAGTTTATGCACGTTTATTTCATTGGGATCCCGGATATACACAAATATATGAAGTTTATGCACGTTTATTTCATTGGGATCCCGGATATACACAAATATATGAAGTTTATGCTCGTTTATTTCATTGGGATCCCGGATATACACAAATATATGAAGTTTATGCACGTTTATTTCATTGGGATCCCGGATATACACAAATATATGAAGTTTATGCTCGTTTATTTCATTGGGATCCCGGATATACACAAATATATGAAGTTTATGCACGTTTATTTCATTGGGATCCCGGATATACACAAATATATGAAGTTTATGCACGTTTATTTCATTGGGATCCCGGATATACACAAATATATGAAGTTTATGCTCGTTTATTTCATTGGGATCCCGGATATACACAAATATATGAAGTTTATGCTCGTTTATTTCATTGGGATCCCGGATATACACAAATATATGAAGTTTATGCTCGTTTATTTCATTGGGATCCCGGATATACACAAATATATGAAGTTTATGCTCGTTTATTTCATTGGGATCCCGGATATACACAAATATATGAAGTTTATGCTCGTTTATTTCATTGGGATCCCGGATATACACAAATACATGAAGTTTATGCTCGTTTATTTCATTGGGATCCCGGATATACACAAATATATGAAGTTTATGCACGTTTATTTCATTGGGATCCCGGATATACACAAATATATGAAGTTTATGCACGTTTATTTCATTGGGATCCCGGATATACACAAATATATGAAGTTTATGCTCGTTTATTTCATTGGGATCCCGGATATACACAAATATATGAAGTTTATGCACGTTTATTTCATTGGGATCCCGGATATACACAAATATATGAAGTTTATGCTCGTTTATTTCATTGGGATCCCGGATATACACAAATATATGAAGTTTATGCTCGTTTATTTCATTGGGATCCCGGATATACACAAATACATGAAGTTTATGCTCGTTTATTTCATTGGGATCCCGGATATACACAAATATATGAAGTTTATGCACGTTTATTTCATTGGGATCCCGGATATACACAAATATATGAAGTTTATGCTCGTTTATTTCATTGGGATCCCGGATATACACAAATATATGAAGTTTATGCTCGTTTATTTCATTGGGATCCCGGATATACACAAATATATGAAGTTTATGCTCGTTTATTTCATTGGGATCCCGGATATACACAAATATATGAAGTTTATGCACGTTTATTTCATTGGGATCCCGGATATACACAAATATATGAAGTTTATGCACGTTTATTTCATTGGGATCCCGGATATACACAAATATATGAAGTTTATGCACGTTTATTTCATTGGGATCCCGGATATACACAAATATATGAAGTTTATGCACGTTTATTTCATTGGGATCCCGGATATACACAAATATATGAAGTTTATGCACGTTTATTTCATTGGGATCCCGGATATACACAAATATATGAAGTTTATGCTCGTTTATTTCATTGGGATCCCGGATATACACAAATATATGAAGTTTATGCACGTTTATTTCATTGGGATCCCGGATATACACAAATATATGAAGTTTATGCTCGTTTATTTCATTGGGATCCCGGATATACACAAATATATGAAGTTTATGCTCGTTTATTTCATTGGGATCCCGGATATACACAAATACATGAAGTTTATGCTCGTTTATTTCATTGGGATCCCGGATATACACAAATACATGAAGTTTATGCACGTTTATTTCATTGGGATCCCGGATATACACAAATATATGAAGTTTATGCTCGTTTATTTCATTGGGATCCCGGATATACACAAATATATGAAGTTTATGCTCGTTTATTTCATTGGGATCCCGGATATACACAAATACATGAAGTTTATGCTCGTTTATTTCATTGGGATCCCGGATATACACAAATATATGAAGTTTATGCTCGTTTATTTCATTGGGATCCCGGATATACACAAATATATGAAGTTTATGCTCGTTTATTTCATTGGGATCCCGGATATACACAAATATATGAAGTTTATGCTCGTTTATTTCATTGGGATCCCGGATATACACAAATATATGAAGTTTATGCACGTTTATTTCATTGGGATCCCGGATATACACAAATATATGAAGTTTATGCACGTTTATTTCATTGGGATCCCGGATATACACAAATATATGAAGTTTATGCACGTTTATTTCATTGGGATCCCGGATATACACAAATATATGAAGTTTATGCACGTTTATTTCATTGGGATCCCGGATATACACAAATATATGAAGTTTATGCACGTTTATTTCATTGGGATCCCGGATATACACAAATATATGAAGTTTATGCACGTTTATTTCATTGGGATCCCGGATATACACAAATATATGAAGTTTATGCTCGTTTATTTCATTGGGATCCCGGATATACACAAATATATGAAGTTTATGCACGTTTATTTCATTGGGATCCCGGATATACACAAATATATGAAGTTTATGCTCGTTTATTTCATTGGGATCCCGGATATACACAAATATATGAAGTTTATGCTCGTTTATTTCATTGGGATCCCGGATATACACAAATATATGAAGTTTATGCTCGTTTATTTCATTGGGATCCCGGATATACACAAATATATGAAGTTTATGCTCGTTTATTTCATTGGGATCCCGGATATACACAAATATATGAAGTTTATGCACGTTTATTTCATTGGGATCCCGGATATACACAAATATATGAAGTTTATGCTCGTTTATTTCATTGGGATCCCGGATATACACAAATATATGAAGTTTATGCTCGTTTATTTCATTGGGATCCCGGATATACACAAATATATGAAGTTTATGCACGTTTATTTCATTGGGATCCCGGATATACACAAATATATGAAGTTTATGCACGTTTATTTCATTGGGATCCCGGATATACACAAATATATGAAGTTTATGCACGTTTATTTCATTGGGATCCCGGATATACACAAATATATGAAGTTTATGCACGTTTATTTCATTGGGATCCCGGATATACACAAATATATGAAGTTTATGCACGTTTATTTCATTGGGATCCCGGATATACACAAATATATGAAGTTTATGCACGTTTATTTCATTGGGATCCCGGATATACACAAATATATGAAGTTTATGCACGTTTATTTCATTGGGATCCCGGATATACACAAATATATGAAGTTTATGCACGTTTATTTCATTGGGATCCCGGATATACACAAATATATGAAGTTTATGCTCGTTTATTTCATTGGGATCCCGGATATACACAAATATATGAAGTTTATGCTCGTTTATTTCATTGGGATCCCGGATATACACAAATATATGAAGTTTATGCACGTTTATTTCATTGGGATCCCGGATATACACAAATACATGAAGTTTATGCTCGTTTATTTCATTGGGATCCCGGATATACACAAATATATGAAGTTTATGCACGTTTATTTCATTGGGATCCCGGATATACACAAATATATGAAGTTTATGCACGTTTATTTCATTGGGATCCCGGATATACACAAATATATGAAGTTTATGCACGTTTATTTCATTGGGATCCCGGATATACACAAATATATGAAGTTTATGCACGTTTATTTCATTGGGATCCCGGATATACACAAATATATGAAGTTTATGCTCGTTTATTTCATTGGGATCCCGGATATACACAAATATATGAAGTTTATGCACGTTTATTTCATTGGGATCCCGGATATACACAAATATATGAAGTTTATGCACGTTTATTTCATTGGGATCCCGGATATACACAAATATATGAAGTTTATGCTCGTTTATTTCATTGGGATCCCGGATATACACAAATATATGAAGTTTATGCACGTTTATTTCATTGGGATCCCGGATATACACAAATATATGAAGTTTATGCACGTTTATTTCATTGGGATCCCGGATATACACAAATATATGAAGTTTATGCACGTTTATTTCATTGGGATCCCGGATATACACAAATATATGAAGTTTATGCACGTTTATTTCATTGGGATCCCGGATATACACAAATATATGAAGTTTATGCACGTTTATTTCATTGGGATCCCGGATATACACAAATATATGAAGTTTATGCACGTTTATTTCATTGGGATCCCGGATATACACAAATATATGAAGTTTATGCACGTTTATTTCATTGGGATCCCGGATATACACAAATATATGAAGTTTATGCACGTTTATTTCATTGGGATCCCGGATATACACAAATATATGAAGTTTATGCACGTTTATTTCATTGGGATCCCGGATATACACAAATATATGAAGTTTATGCACGTTTATTTCATTGGGATCCCGGATATACACAAATATATGAAGTTTATGCACGTTTATTTCATTGGGATCCCGGATATACACAAATATATGAAGTTTATGCACGTTTATTTCATTGGGATCCCGGATATACACAAATATATGAAGTTTATGCTCGTTTATTTCATTGGGATCCCGGATATACACAAATATATGAAGTTTATGCTCGTTTATTTCATTGGGATCCCGGATATACACAAATATATGAAGTTTATGCACGTTTATTTCATTGGGATCCCGGATATACACAAATACATGAAGTTTATGCTCGTTTATTTCATTGGGATCCCGGATATACACAAATATATGAAGTTTATGCACGTTTATTTCATTGGGATCCCGGATATACACAAATATATGAAGTTTATGCACGTTTAAATTTGTACAGAGAACTAACAGTATGATTAAGTAATACTAACTACGCCATAGGGTAAATATCCAGAGGGGACCAACTATACAAAAGCAAATAACAGCTGTATGACTGAAGTTTAAATTATCATAAAGGCGGGCATGTGGGGCGAGCCACATAGTTAACAAAACAATGGGAACTACAGTGTTGAGTGGGGGGCGATGCAAGTTAATTAGAACCGCTTCAGAATAAATCCTACGCTCGTGGTTAGTAAACCTTTTAGAACATGTAATATTGAGCGCACCGATCCCACAAATAACAAAGTGTTGCAGTAGCAAGACTTCAGGACTCGAAATATCGACTCCTAGCCCCTTGCCAGCAGCGTCATTTATGGCACTACGGTGACCTCTGAGGTGCTCATGTAAACGCTGTTCTGTCTGGCCGAGGTACCACAAGTGTGGATGCAGTTTACATTTAATAAAATAAATCACATTAAATGATTTGCAGTTAAATCTCCCATGGATGGGGTCACCCCATGGTGTCTGGCGCTGGTCTAGAATGGCCGAGCAGCATTTGCAACGAGGCCCATTGCAAGAGTGGTTTCCAAGAGGCAGAGTTGGCTCGGACTTGGTGATCAACAGTTTTCCTAACTTTGGGAGATTACGCGGCACCATTTGGACACTAATACCTAGCGAACGCAAGTCAGCATTATCTTTGCGGATAACGGAACTGTGGGGTCGTAGGGAGATATATAGAGGTGTATTTTGGCCCATTCGCTGTAGTCTTATTTAAATTTTGGGGTGTTGATGAACCATTCGCCTCCGTTGGTAAATACGGCTGGTGCGTGATCGGCACCGGACTAAGAGGTGTTGGGTTCGACGCATTGGAGGGAGAGGTGGGAATCCAGCGGATGGCCTTGGTTCTCCCACAATTTGATGTACTGGTGTTTATAACATGTGAACAAATAGTTTGAGTCAGTTAAACGACGAATACGCAAATTTTCCGATTTCACCACTGCCTGTAACGTCAGTTTATGGTGGAAACGAGAGTACATAATAGGTAGTTTATTATTAGCCATTGGTTTTCTAAATAAACAAGTTCTAAGTGTGCAGGCATTAGTAGCAATCGTAAGACCAAGGTAGTCGACACTAGCATGGGAGTACTCCATAGTAAATTGGATGGCATCACTATTATATAGATTCCTACAAGCTGAGTTGAATGCAATCTTCATGAACTCGAAAGGCTCATCAGTTAGTCGCTCATCGTAAATGGGAAACTATCATCCACCAGAGTACGAAAGAATGAAGGAGTCCGTAGCGAAATAGTTATCGCCCTCTTGAGTACTTTGTATGAACTGATTATAGAATAATCACTACTGTGGTGACCACCCATAGATGCACCTGCGATTTGCAGGTAGTAATAATTTTGGTAAAAGAAAATTTGTGGTATAAAAGAAACCGTAAAATTGCTGCGAGTTGAGTAGAATGTTCAGATAATGTTGTATCCTCAGAAGGTGCATGCATGGTAGCCTCAATACCCAATTCATGAGGGATGACGGTAAACATGTCGATTACATCAATAGTGACTAAAGTAAAATGGGAATTATTAGTTGTTGTAGGCATGGTTTGTGTGTGTTTGTTGTAGTGGTGCATCATTTTGGATAAGGGTTTAAAAAATGCGTCCAAATTAGATATAATAGGTCTACCATTAGGGTGGGTTACCTACTCGTCACGTGGTTTATGGTCTTTAAGAGTTATAAAGATATGGCCTGTAGTGAAGGTATTAGGGAAGAGGTGATGGCAAAGCCGTTGGTTCCCAATAGCAAGGGAATCTAATAACGATCGGCACTCACCACGAAAACGTGCAGTAGGGTCTTTGCGTAGTTTCTCATATGTTTTCTTATCACCCAAAATTCAAAGGATCTCATATTCCTTAGCAGATTTATCCAATAAAATAATATTACCAGTTTTGTCACCTTTAAGGAGTGCTAAATTCTTGTTATTTCGGAGCTGTTTGAGAGCCAACTGCTGTGCTGGGGTGATATTAGGGCGCACATCCTCATCAAGGTTATCTACATTGACCCTTCGAAATGCTCTGTGCAAGCCAGAAATAATATTCTCAACAGAAACACCATCTACAGATGACGCTACCCACCTGGGATGCCGGGGGATCAGGAGGTTTAACAGCTATAGGGGGTGAGTGTGGGATGGCGTTAAGTCTAGAATTACTCTTACCTCGCAGATTGTGGTTAACTGAGTCCTGTGCTGTTCTCGACCGGGTGCGCGAAGAAGGTGTGTCAGGAATGAAAACCCCAGCGCGGCGGTCGAGTTGCAAAGGAAAATCTGGGTGCAAACTGCAGTCTGCCAGGGGTCGGGTCTGTGGAGCCGGCTGTGGATTCGCTATGTTCAACGCCCGTAATAATTCAACAGATGGTATGGTGTTGGTTCATAAACATCCGTATTCGCGGGTGGGAATAGTTCTTTGCGGGCCGTTGTTGGTTGCGAGCGAGTATGAGATAGTTACGTGGCAGTACTAACCTTAGGAGTAGCAGAAGTGTTTGATGCTACAGGGACTTCGGTGACACGATGCAGTTGGCCAGTTGGCCAACTCGTCATATATATTTATAATTTGAGTATGCTTACATGCCAGGCATTGTTCCATTACATTAACTCGCTTGATATAAAAAGTAAGAATGCAAGACTGTATGATTCACTGTCTTTATTATGATTGTAAATTAATTAGGCCTATACTGATTCCTCCATTGTGTACTTGTACCAGTGTACCGAAATCATAATACTGTAGATGTACTTAGATAAAATAGATGTAATTAGATTTGGAGAAACATGGTGGTTACTAGACAACATTAACAAACAAACAATCAAAGACAATATAGTTTATTTCCAAATATTTCGCTGCGTGTTGAGTTATCCATGCCTCTCTATAACAGTTTCAATGATTAACTAAAAAGAGAGCTATAAACAAATAAATATGTCCCGTCCCACCTTGGTGTAGTGGTTTAATACGTTGCCTTGAATTCACGTCTCTCGGAGGTCGTGGGTTCGATTCCCGCATGGGGCTAGGGCAGTTTTCGTTTCGGCACGAATGCTTTAAAGGGACTAGCCAGGGTGCATCTCTTGCATCCTTAATTGTTAGCTAAATTAGTACCAGTTTCATCTGGGAAGATTAGGTCTGCGGAATAGGCGTCAATGTATGGGGCGCCGTTTGGGCCAAAAATAAAAAAAACATTATATTAAAAAGTTATAATGGTATGTTTTTTATCTTGCCGTTTGGGCCAAAAGTTGTAATGGTATGTTTTTTTATCTTGCCGTTTGGGCCAAAAACCTCAGAGAGGGAAATTTGAACTGGCAGAATGGACAATGGAGGCCTTTCGCCTTTAGGCTCCCTCTCCCTCCACCCTTACTGACTAACTGCAGAACTGAAGGAATTGCCGCTACCGGTATGTCCTATTCATAGCTCCTGACACCTGCACCTGACTGCCTGACTTCTGGACTTGTGATGTGACTAGACTCTTTATTGCTTTAGATGTCAGTCAGTCAGTAGGCTATCACTCATATCAGTCTATATCAGGCTATACCTGTCAGCCTGTGCATGTAAAACATACTGCAAAACCAATTAGGTAGGCCATCTGCTATCACTAATACAGTACCGGTCTGCCGGTAGGCCTACTGCCTGTAGTATTTCAGTATTTGACCCGCTAAAGGCAGACAGAGCTAAACCCAGGCTGTCTTAATACAGCAATCCAAAACCGGTATGTACTGATGTAATCCTCATGCTGTCATGTAATACTCTGATACTGGTAACTGGAACTACATACCAGCATACAGAAATACGTACTGACGTATGTACGTTAAACGGTACCCCATCCAGCCATATGCGCATCTGGCACGAAAACATGCGGAAAGGCGAGAGATCTGATACCGGTAGGCCTACTCATCCTCCATCTGCTGGCGCTGGGTTCGACAGAGTTTCTCATTCTTGATATTATCAGATTGTAGCAGCATTGAGTTCAGCGTTACTGTCAGACTATACTATGCCTAGCTCGGGGTATTGCTCTGCATTTCGACGGGTACAGTGCAATATAGACGACAGATTCATCCTCCTGCTGTCCTGGCTGCCTGGCCAACACCAACCAGACTTCCAGGAATTGAACTATGAACTATAAACTCTACAACCGTTCCAAATTTAACATGTTAATGTATTGTCCTGTTATTTATTATTTCAAATTTGCTATTTTTGTTTATAATTGTTTGATGTACATACAGACAGATATAATATTAAATAAATTTAAAAAAACCTATATAACTATTATTGCTGCTAACTACACTACCGTATTACAACTACCGGTGCAGTAGTCTGGTCTGCCTGAATGTAACTTCTGAATTTTGTAATTACAATTCCGGATTTTGCCAGACCGTCTTAATATGGATCCAAATGATAGAAAGAAACTTAGTGAAATGAATGCCGAACTCTCGTCGATTTTTAAACGTAACCTGTACCCGTAGGCATTGGACTACCTTGCAATTCAAATTCTCAAGATACAGCTACCGCCCCAAAGAAAGTAATTTTCGCATTGAATGTATTTATGCTTCCTGAATGTTATAAAAATGGTTCGAAAATTCCAAGATGGTCAGCCAGAGAAGAATTAGTTGCACAAGGTTGGTATATTAATCAGTTATAGCTGGATAGAAATTTAACCGAGATTGGAGTTAAGGAAACACTGGTCAATGCATTTAACAAAAAATTGAACTGTAGAGACCGTACCGTTACCAATAGCGTACCCTCCATTCCTTTGTGCTCATCCCAATGTACTATTCTACTTGCATGCTATTCAAAATTGTTCAACGAATATCCACTCTGGGGCCTGGTTCGGTTCTAGATGGTGACGGCGTTTTTAATGTTTTCAAGAAGTACAATTGTACGCTATATATTGCAATTACAAATAAACCCACTGACACTATCCCTCTTATCATGGAAAATGTACCAGTACCCGAACCCTGTAGTTCGGATATTAACCCTGATATTACTGAAACCACCTATGAATCTACATCTACATTTTGCATATGTGGAAGAACTACAAGTTTAGAGGAACTTGTTGATAGTAAATGCTTAATTTGTCAACAAGATGCAGTGTTTGATTTGAGTTGTACTTTCGATCGTAATAAACCATCTAATGAGTTGACATGCGCATCGGAGCAGGAGATGACAAGAGCTGAACTGGCATCTACTCGTGTTCAGTACTATGAATCGTCTTGTAGTAATACCAGTAACGAATTGAATACTGACCAGCATCTATCAAGTAGGCCCAGACGTGAAACCAGGCCACCCGAGAGGTATGGTGATTTTGTGACGAGCGAAGGTGACATGTACCCGTTGATATTGGTAGAAGAAGAGCCAGAAGAGGGTGAGGAATTTCACATTGAATGCCCAGTTGCTGATGGGATTGTCGCGAAAATGACGAGTTTGACTAATAAGTATTCTCTAAACCAAGTTACACGATTTGAAGTTCCACGCAGCTCTGTTGTTACGAGTGTTTATGAAACACTGGAAGATGAAGACATCGATTCACCTAATGTTATTGTCAAAGTTTCTATGTGAAGGTGGCACAGATACTGGTGGTTTAACAAGAGAGCTGTTTAGCTTGTTTTTCACCAAGCAATCAGGATCTCTGTTTAGGGGAACTTACCCAAACCTTCTTTTCAGGCATAATTTAGTAAATCTCAATAGGTTCTTGTATTTTGGCAACATGGTAGCTTTAGCGATTATTAATAATTTACCAGGTCCACATTGTTTGTCTCCGACACTAGCTGCTGCTGTACTGGAAATCCCCCATACTTCCAATTTTGAAGAACTTCCTGCAGATGATGATCGACTCAGTAAAATTAAAGCAATTGTGAATTCCATTACTCTGCAAGATTTTAAGGCTAACTTAGGCCTATTTGAGGAACGGTTTGATATGGGAATAGCAACCGCTGATTTTGATATTCAAGAAAAGCATAGTTTTCTGCAGCTTGTTTATAAACATATATTAGTTAGTTCGACTGCCGAAGAAATATATAATTTCAGGAAAGGGTTGAAATTGTTTGGTGTGTTTGATGTGTTAAAGCAGCATCCCGAGGATGCCAAGGCGTTATTAACACAAAGAGTTATTTCTGCAGAAGATGTAAAGAACTGTTTTGAGCCTGTGTATAAATCACACCCAGGGACTGTTGAACATGAAAGAGAAACTCAAATGGCCTTCAAATTTCAACGTTTTCTCGTTAAAATTGGAAATAATCAACCTCATATACCATCATGTGATTCCGACTACCTAAAGACGGATTTTGAAGACACCAACAGGAAATACTTATTTCTTGCGGATATATTACAATTTGGAAGTGGCAGTAGATTTCCAAACTTCGAAGGTAATCTCGAATTCGAGAAAGATGAATCTCTTCCACAGGATGGTTTTAAGGGGCTCTATGCGGATGCCTGCTCACAAACTATTCACTTCCCTCTCAATACTCGGTATCTAGCAGCGAATTCCAATAAATTCTTCCAATTGGTTACTGACGACATTCTAATGTCTCCAGAATTTACTCTGATTTGAGAATATCAACGGATTTAATAATTATTAGTCGGGTCATAACTATTGGTTATTTTAACTACCGGGAGTGTTTATTGATAATTCTTTGAATTTGGGATAAGTAATTTTATAATTCTATTGAATTGATTGATAATTCTTTGATTATTAAAAAATTATTGTTTTTCAGTTATTTTTCCCTATATATACATACAGAGTAAGAGACAGGTGGGGAAACTCGACGCAAAACCCGCCTTGGTGAATTAATATCCCGCCTCAATGTTAAATTCTCAATTTAGGGAAAGGAGCAGGTTACAGTGGCACGATATTTTAACCAAAACAATAAACTAAACACAATAGAACACCGTTTTATTTTTTAGAGTAATCATCTGTTATTTGCGACCAATTTCCCCTGGATAGGGATGAATTTTTATTGCGTCCAGTTCCCCCCTATCTGCAGAGTAAAGCTCGAAGATTTAAATTATATTTAATATTAATGAATATTGGGAGAATCTTTTAGGCTCGTTAAGCCAAGGAAAGCCTGTTCACCACCATGGGTGATCTTCCACAGTAAACCCTTCCACTCTGTTTCCCAAGTTGCCTTGGTTCCCATTTATCGACCACTGAAGGATGAAAGCCGGGGTTGGGCTAGGCTGCAGCATTTAAAGCACTGTGCCCAAACAGTGCTGCCCCATCTAGGGATCGAACCAGGGCTCCCTAATTGGAAGCCCAGGAATGTCACCACTAGACCAAGCTGCTGCTTATTAATGAATAATATTAATATATATTATAAATGAATAATATTAATAATATTATTCGCACAGCACGAGATAATAAGTGAAGCCACATTTCTTTCATATATATTATTATACCCCCCACTGAGAAATGATTAAGAGTGATTAACAACAATACTTATTGCCCGCTTATATAACTCCATTCCAAAGATATTGTCTTCAGCCAATGGGTTAATTTCTTGTAGCAGTTGGACCAATACCATCTGAGGCTCAAATAACTGTAATAATTAAATAATTAAAACAAATAAGTTGGTGCCAGTTCCCAAGAAGGGCAACCTAACACTCTATGGTTCTTTTCGGGGAATCTCATTGATCTCGATTGCTGCAAAGCTATACAATAGGATTCTATTAAATCGCATCAGGGATCCCATTGAGAGACTGCTCCGTGGAAATCAGAATGGGTTCCGTAAAGGTCGTGGGACCATGGAGCCCATTTTGGCACTTAAAAGGATAATTGAAGAGTTATCAAAAAAGAAAGACAGGCATCTGGCTGTTATCTTTGTTGACTTCTTCAAGGCCTTTGATTCAGTCTCTCGCTGACGTATGTTCAGCATACTTTCATTATATGGGATTCCTGATGAAATTATTGCAGCAATCAGATCAGTATACGATGGTTCGACAACATTTGTGTCTACTGTTGACGGTGACACAGAACCATTTGAAGTGTTATGGGGCGTCCTCCAAGGAGACACACTTGCACCATTCTTGTTCATTATTGTGGTTGACTATGTTCTACGCATGTCTTTAGATCATTATAATGATGATGGGGTGATGATAACTCCACCTACTGGCTCCAGAAGTCGAGGAAATCCTGCCAAGTACCTAACTGACTTTGCTGATGACTTAGGAGTACTCTCAGAATCATTAGAGGGAGCCCGACGGCTCCTCGGCTCATTAGAACATGCTGCTTCTAGTGTTGGTCTTTTTATTAACTCTAGAAAGACCAAAATTCCGACAGTTAACTTTGAAAGTCCTCAGCAAGTCTCTGATCTGATGAGCATAAGCTCAAAGGATGGTATGCTTGAGCATGTGGACGACTTCTGTTACCTGGGATCATGGATCCGGAAGTCAGGTGAGGACCTTCGAATACGTAAGGGAAAGGCATGGGCAGCCTTGAATAGGCTTTCCAGGATTTGGAAGTCACCAAGAATTAATCGGAAACTTAAGGTCCAATTATTTAGAGCAGCAGTACTCCTCTACGGGAGTCCATGCTGGGCTCTAACTGCTGAGGACACCAAATCTCTGGATGGCACATTCACAAGAATGCTACGCCGGGTTCATTGTGTCAAGTACAATGCACACATCTCCAACCAGACACTATATAACATTGGAGGTGTCTCATTGGTTCCCCCAAGCTTGACACTAGAACAAAATAGCCTCCGCTTTGCAGGACATTGCTTTCGCCGTGAGGACCAGCCAGTGCATAATCTTGTACTTTGGCAGCCTCATGGAGTGAATAAGCATGGTGGACAGCCCATGACTTTCTTGAGACGCATCTTAAAGGACACTGGCCTTAAAGACGCGGATGATCTAGCAAATGTCATGGGTGATAGGGAGTTGTGGCGGTGCAATTTTGTTGACAAGCCGGCACAGCATTCTTAAAAATGCAGCTGCAATGCAGCATGCCGATCCTAGTAGTAGTAGTAGTAGTATCTGAGGCTCGTAAGTTAATTCAGGGACTACTATTTCAGATAACCCACTCAGTTCTATTTCAACTTCTTCTTCTCCAGTGTATGAAATTATCTCTTGCACAGTTTCATCCTCTAGACCTCCACCAGCAGCAGCGCTTCCCTCTGCACAGTTCGTATTCCTGAATTCTAGACCTGCATCCAATAATACACTTTCACACCACATCTGGTTAGGTTTCTTCATGCCCCCTGTACTCACACTGCGGTTATTTAGCTCCCCAAGTAAGCGATCAAGGGATTTCCTGATACGTGGAGTATAAATGTAGTGCAATATGAATATATGTATCTCGTTGTTTCGATCGAGTTCTCCATCTTCTTCCAGGCGGATGAAAACTGCTTATAGGTATTGCTAACAACTCGATTCACTTCACCCCACAGGCGTTCGTTCCTAGTGTTATGTACGCTTCTACCACCAATGTAGCTTCCTCTACCAAGTCCCCGAGAATCTAACATAAAACGCGCGATTTCAAAATTCTCTACACCTAAATCACCTCGCCCTCGAAGTTGTAGCCCGTATTTTGAAACAGCATCTTTAAAATTCTTTAGCGCTGTTTCCGACCGATTGTTGTCGCAGAAGAGAAATCCGACTACCATTCTGCTGTAACCATCGACAATTCCGTGGATAACGAAACGCCAGTTTATAAGTTTGTGGTTTGAGTCCACGTGCCATAGGTGATTGGCACCTTTCACAAAATAAACCCGCCGTTTAACTGCTTTACTTTTTCGAAAAGCTCGACCTATTGGATCTAAAATATCCATTCGTTCCCTGAGCTTCCATCGCTGTACATTTATTCCGATAGAACGCAATGCTCCAGCCAAATAAACTTCTCCTATATTGGGTGTATCTGAAAGAATTTCGCTAATATGTTGATCCAGTCTATCATCCGATATTTGGGTGAATCGTTGATTGGTAAAACCTAAACTGGAACATCATCGTTTGATTGTCCTTTCCGATACGTTCATAATATTGGAAATATTCTTATTTGTAAACCTTTGTACAGTTCTTAAATAGCGAAGCTGATCGTCACTAACTCAAGTTTGTGGCCGTCCGTGTGCCGACATTCTGACATTAATGCCTCAGTATTGCAGTATTGTGGACCACAAGATGTATGCCTAACACAAGCACAAGGTATAACGCTACAGGGCCTATAGTATACCGATTTGTACCTAACAGCCTAACTCTACATTACAGCATTACCCAGTGACAGTATATGAGTACCGGTAGGCCAAGGCCCATACGGCCATACAGCGGGAGGTAAGCCTAAAGTCCACTCCTACAGCGATATGGTACCGTGTGTAAATACAATCCACAATCATGTATAGGCAGACAGGCTCACAGGTATGATGATAATTGAATTGCTAAATACAGTATAATTCAAATTTCCCTCTCAGCTATTTTTGGCCCAAACGGCAAGATAAAAAAACATACCATTACAACTTTTGGCCCAAACGGCAAGATAAAAAACATACCATTACAACTTTTTAATATAATATGTTTTTTTTTATTTTGGCCCAAACGGCGCCCCATATCAATGGACCTAACGGAGGAAGTTCAAAGTCATCGACTGACAAAGTCATCTTGCTAGAGGCCGTCTACCCCTATTGTATCGCTAACTAAACACCAATAAACGCATCGAAACCTATTGTATGTGGTAGGTACTATTGGTGGTATAAAAAAACAGTTTATGTACAATAACAAACTTGTTAGTGATTGAATGGATAATAATATTATATTTTCAACAAAGTTTTATTAATTTATTGTATGTAACTGCCCCAATAAATATAAACTAACCTTTTAAATACAAAGTTACTTTAGTTTTATTGTTTTATTATACCGGTGGCCATCTCATCCTTTGCCAAATCGGTTTGCAAGCATATTAATACACATAACACAGCAACCTGTGACATAGCGTAGTCAGTGACCTTTAATAAAAATATATGATTGTCATAAACAATTGTACCGTACGAAATGGTATTTCCGCCAAATATAACACGATGTCCAAAAATATTAAACATATGTTCAATAACAAATAACATAAATAATTTGAAAATATACCGAAATCTTTACTACTAATGGTGCAAAACATAATCAAACAAAATATTCATTCACCAAAAATTGGTTAAGTGAGTAATGAGTACAGTAATTATCAATCTGTGAGTGAGTGGAGGTTATGAAAGACCTCTACATGGTGTCACGTGAGTATATTTATGGCGTTCTAAGTGACGATGAAATTGAATACAGACAGTCTGAGTCCACGTTCGATCCCATCGTAAATATTCTCCAAACTCTAAAATTGCAGCCGCAAATTCCGATTCGCAATTTTACATGTCAAATATTAGATACCGGGTTCTGTGTAGCCAGCCATGTGTCAGCCAGTCTGTGTCCCTCTAGCGGCGAGTGGCAGAATTAAATATTTCACTAAAAACACTACTAGCCCCTTAATATTTATCGAATTTTTTTGAAACCAACTTTTTTGGACTAAGCACCATCGTTTCTACAAAAATTATCCAGCCGATTTTTAAAAATTATTAATTTTTAAGTAAATTAATTAAATTTATTAATTAAAATTAATAAAATTAATTAAAATTTTCAATAATATTAAAAAAAAACATTTTTTTCAAAAAAGTGCTGGATAATTATTCAAGATGTTCAAAAAACCTTTCAAACGAGTCATAAATTATCGAATTTGGGTGAAAAACGGCGGAGGAGTAGTGTTTTGAAAAATGGAAATATCGTGAAATGTAATTCCGTGATAATTTGCTTTAAAATTTGAACCTTCCCGCTCAAACCTGACTGTCTGTAGTCTGTTAATCGGTCAGTAATGATTGACACTATGGCTTCATACCAACTCACTAAAATTATCAATATGGGGGTTTTCGGGTTCGGTGATTTCATTTCTGATGTCAGTTTTAATGTTTGGTGACATCTAATATGTCTGTCTGACAGTATGTCTGTCTGTCTATCTTCTAAATTTTGACGGACAAACTGATAGACGGAAAGACTGCGATAATTCGAGAACTAAAAACGATCTCGCCAAACTGTTTCAAGATTTGAACTCCCCACTAAATTCTGCATCAGATGAAATAGAAAACCAAAAATGTGAAAATCTTACCCAAAGAGGGGGTACCCCCCCCCCCCCCCCCCCCCCCTTAAATAGCGGTTTTTCAGATACGGAAACACCATATAATCGTGCATTATAATAGATCATAAAAATAATTTCAATATATTTTGGACCAAAAGCGAGCGAAGCCTTATCACCAGAGAAGAGAAGTATTTCTCTTAAAATTATTTAATATCAAATGCCGCTTCATTATTGATATGCAAGGAATAATTAATTATAATAGGCCTATACAAAGCTAAATATTATAATAATCATGACCAAATGAATAGATTTCCTTTCAACGGAATTACTTGTACTATTGTTGTTATAGTATATTTTTATCATGTAAGAGTATTACTGTGTGTACTAGTAGTGCTTCTGTGCAATACTTGGGAACTACAACCACTCTTATTCATTTTAATAATTACAAGGTTATTACTATAATGAAACTGTCTTAAGTGTTTATTAAATACTATATTTACACATTTTTTTTTTCTTTTTAGAGCTTCTCTTAACTTTTCTCTTATTCTCTGTTTTAAACACTTGTTTCAGTACCCGAGGTCCCTTTATGATATACCGGTAGGATAGATTTTGGTGATCAAATTTTTGCAAATTGTCAAACTCTGATTCCGATTTACATAATTCGTCGGCTATAGAGATTGACGTAGTGGCATCCCTGCTGTCCTTAGTAGCCTCAAGGGCCTCGCTTCTATCAATAGACACAGTGGCATCCCTTCTGTCCTTAGTAGCCTCAAGGGCCTTGCTTCTTTCAATAGACACAGTGGCATCCCTACTGTCCTTAGTAGCCTCAAGGGCCTTGCTTCTTTCAATAGACACAGTGGCATCCCTTCTGTCCTTAGTAGCCTCAAGGGCCTTGCTTCTTTCAATAGACACAGTGGCATCCCTACTGTCCTTAGTAGCCTCAAGGGCCTTGCTTCTATCAATAGACACAGTGGCATCCCTTCTGTCCTTAGTAGCCTCAAGGGCCTTGCTTCTATCAATAGACACAGTGGCATCCCTTCTGTCCTTAGTAGCCTCAAGGGCCTTGCTTCTTTCAATAGACACAGTGGCATCCCTTCTGTCCTTAGTAGCCTCAAGGGCCTCGCTACTAACAATAGACACAGTGGCATCCCTTCTGTCCTTAGTAGCCTCAAGGGCCTTGCTTCTTTCAATAGACACAGTGGCATCCCTACTGTCCTTAGTAGCCTCAAGGGCCTTGCTTCTTTCAATAGACACAGGGGCATCCCTTCTGTCCTTAGTAGCCTCAAGGGCCTTGCTTCTATCAATAGACACAGTGGCATCCCTTCTGTCCTTAGTAGCCTCAAGGGCCTTGCTTCTATCAATAGTCACAGTGGCATCCCCTTCTGTCCTTAGTAGCCTCAAGGGCCTTGCTTCTATCAATAGACACAGTGGCATCCCTTCTGTCCTTAGTAGCCTCAAGGGCCTTGCTTCTATCAATAGACACAGTGGCATCCCTTCTGTCCTTAGTAGCCTCAAGGGCCTTGCTTCTTTCAATAGACACAGGGGCATCCCTTCTGTCCTTAGTAGCCTCAAGGGCCTTGCTTCTTTCAATAGACACAGTGGCATCCCTTCTGTCCTTAGTAGCCTCAAGGGCCTTGCTTCTATCAATAGACACAGTGGCATCCCTTCTGTCCTTACTAGCCTCAAGGGCCTCGCTTCTTTCAATAGACACAGTGGCATCCCTTCTGTCCTTAGTAGCCTCAAGGGCCTCGCTTCTTTCAATAGACACAGGGGCATCCCTTCTGTCCTTAGTAGCCTCAAGGGCCTTGCTTCTTTCAATAGACACAGTGGCATCCCTTCTGTCCTTAGTAGCCTCAAGGGCCTCGCTACTAACAATAGACACAGTGGCATCCCTTCTGTCCTTAGTAGCCTCAAGGGCCTCGCTACTAACAATAGACACAGTGGCATCCCTACTGTCCTTAGTAGCCCCAAGGTCCTCGCTACTAACAATAGACACAGTGGCATCCCTTATGTCCTTAGTAGCCTCAAGGGCCTCGCTACTAACAATAGACACAGTGGCATCCCTTCTGTCCTTAGTAGCCTCAAGGTCCTCGCTTCTTTCAATAGACACAGTGGCATCCCTTCTGTCCTTAGTAGCCTCAAGGGCCTTGCTTCTTTCAATAGACACAGTGGCATCCCTTCTGTCCTTAGTAGCCTCAAGGGCCTCGCTACTAACAATAGACACAGTGGCATCCCTTCTGTCCTTAGTAGCCTCAAGGGCCTTGCTTCTTTCAATAGACACAGGGGCATCCCTTCTGTCCTTAGTAGCCTCAAGGGCCTTGTTTCTTTCAATAGACACAGTGGCATCCCTTCTGTCCTTAGTAGCCTCAAGGGCCTTGCTTCTATCAATAGACACAGTGGCATCCCTTCTGTCCTTAGTAGCCTCAAGGGCCTTGCTTCTATCAATAGACACAGTGGCATCCCTTCTGTCCTTAGTAGCCTCAAGGGCCTCGCTACTAACAATAGACACAGTGGCATCCCTTCTGTCCTTAGTAGCCTCAAGGGCCTTGCTTCTATCAATAGACACAGTGGCATCCCTTCTGTCCTTAGTAGCCTCAAGGGCCTTGCTTCTATCAATAGACACAGTGGCATCCCTTCTGTCCTTAGTAGCCTCAAGGGCCTTGCTTCTATCAATAGACACAGTGGCATCCCTTCTGTCCTTAGTAGCCTCAAGGGCCTTGCTACTATCAATAGACACAGTGGCATCCCTTCTGTCCTTAGTACCCTCAAGGGCCTTGCTTCTATCAATAGACACAGTGGCATCCCTTCTGTCCTTAGTAGCCTCAAGGGCCTTGCTTCTATCAATAGACACAGTGGCATCCCTTCTGTCCTTAGTAGCCTCAAGGGCCTTGCTACTATCAATAGACACAGTGGCATCCCTTCTGTCCTTAGTAGCCTCAAGGGCCTTGCTTCTATCAATAGACACAGTGGCATCCCTTCTGTCCTTAGTAGCCTCAAGGGCCTCGCTACTAACAATAGACACAGTGGCATCCCTTCTGTCCTTAGTAGCCTCAAGGTCCTCGCTACTAACAATAGACACAGGGGCATCCCTTCTGTCCTTAGTAGCCTCAAGGGCCTTGCTTCTTTCAATAGTCACAGTGGCATCCCTTCTGTCCTTAGTAGCCTCAAGGGCCTTGCTACTATCAATAGACACAGTGGCATCCCTTCTGTCCTTAGTACCCTCAAGGGCCTTGCTTCTATCAATAGTCACAGTGGCATCCCTTCTGTCCTTAGTAGCCTCAAGGTCCTCGCTACTAACAATAGACACAGTGGCATCCCTTCTGTCCTTAGTACCCTCAAGGGCCTTGCTTCTATCAATAGACACAGTGGCATCCCTTCTGTCCTTAGTAGCCTCAAGGGCCTTGCTACTATCAATAGACACAGTGGCATCCCTTCTGTCCTTAGTACCCTCAAGGGCCTTGTTTCTATCAATAGACACATGGGCATCCCTTCTGTCCTTAGTAGCCTCAAGGGCCTTGCTTCTATCAATAGACACAGTGGCATCCCTTCTGTCCTTAGTAGCCTCAAGGGCCTTGCTACTATCAATAGACACAGTGGCATCCCTTCTGTCCTTAGTAGCCTCAAGGGCCTTGCTTCTATCAATAGACACAGTGGCATCCCTTCTGTCCTTAGTAGCCTCAAGGTCCTCGCTACTAACAATAGACACAGGGGCATCCCTTCTGTCCTTAGTAGCCTCAAGGGCCTTGCTTCTTTCAATAGTCACAGTGGCATCCCTTCTGTCCTTAGTAGCCTCAAGGGCCTTGCTTCTATCAATAGACACAGTGGCATCCCTTCTGTCCTTAGTAGCCTCAAGGTCCTCGCTACTAACAATAGACACAGTGGCATCCCTTCTGTCCTTAGTACCCTCAAGGGCCTTGCTTCTATCAATAGACACAGTGGCATCCCTTCTGTCCTTAGTAGCCTCAAGGGCCTTGCTACTATCAATAGACACAGTGGCATCCCTTCTGTCCTTAGTACCCTCAAGGGCCTTGCTTCTATCAATAGACACAGTGGCATCCCTTCTGTCCTTAGTAGCCTCAAGGGCCTTGCTTCTATCAATAGACACAGTGGCATCCCTTCTGTCCTTAGTAGCCTCAAGGGCCTTGCTACTATCAATAGACACAGTGGCATCCCTTCTGTCCTTAGTAGCCTCAAGGGCCTTGCTTCTATCAATAGACACAGTGGCATCCCTTCTGTCCTTAGTAGCCTCAAGGGCCTTGCTTCTATCAATAGACACAGTGGCATCCCTTCTGTCCTTAGTAGCCTCAAGGGCCTCGCTACTAACAATAGACACAGTGGCATCCCTTCTGTCCTTAGTAGCCTCAAGGTCCTCGCTACTAACAATAGACACAGGGGCATCCCTTCTGTCCTTAGTAGCCTCAAGGGCCTTGCTTCTTTCAATAGTCACAATGGCATCCCTTCTGTCCTTAGTAGCCTCAAGGGCCTTGCTTCTATCAATAGACACAGTGGCATCACTTCTGTCCTTAGTAGCCTCAAGGGCCTTGCTTCTATCAATAGACACAGTGGCATCCCTTCTGTCCTTAGTAGCCTCAAGGGCCTTGCTTCTATCAATAGACACAGTGGCATCACTTCTGTCCTTAGTAGCCTCAAGGGCCTTGCTTCTATCAATAGACACAGTGGCATCCCTTCTGTCCTTACTAGCCTCAAGGGCCTTGCTTCTATCAATAGACACAGTGGCATCCCTTCTGTCCTTAGTAGCCTCAAGGGCCTCGCTTCTATCAATAGACACAGTGGCGTCCCTTCTGTCCTTAGTAGCCTCAAGGGCCTCGCTTCTATCAATAGTCACAGTGGCATCCCTTCTGTCCTTAGTAGCCTCAAGGGCCTTGCTTCTATCAATAGACACAGTGGCATCCTTTCTGTCCTTAGTAGCCTCAAGGGCCTCGCTTCTATCAATAGACACAGTGGCATCCCTTCTGTCCTTAGTAGCCTCAAGGGCCTTGCTTCTATCAATAGACACAGTGGCATCCTTTCTGTCCTTAGTAGCCTCAAGGGCCTCGCTTCTATCAATAGACACAGTGGCATCCCTTCTGTCCTTAGTAGCCTCAAGGTCCTCGCTACTAACAATAGACACAGGGGCATCCCTTCTGTCCTTAGTAGCCTCAAGGGCCTCGCTTCTTTCAATAGACACAGTGGCATCCCTTCTGTCCTTAGTAGCCTCAAGGGCCTTGCTTCTTTCAATAGACACAGTGGCATCCCTACTGTCCTTAGTAGCCTCAAGGGCCTTGCTTCTATCAATAGACACAGTGGCATCCCTTCTGTCCTTAGTAGCCTCAAGGGCCTCGCTTCTATCAATAGACACAGTGGCATCCCTTCTGTCCTTAGTAGCCTCAAGGGCCTCGCTTCTATCAATAGTCACAGTGGCATCCCTTCTGTCCTTAGTAGCCTCAAGGGCCTTGCTTCTATCAATAGACACAGTGGCATCCTTTCTGTCCTTAGTAGCCTCAAGGGCCTCGCTTCTATCAATAGACACAGTGGCATCCCTTCTGTCCTTAGTAGCCTCAAGGGCCTTGCTTCTTTCAATAGTCACAGTGGCATCCCTTCTGTCCTTAGTAGCCTCAAGGGCCTCGCTTCTATCAATAGACACAGTGGCATCCCTTCTGTCCTTAGTAGCCTCAAGGGCCTCGCTACTATCAATAGACACAGTGGCATCCCTTCTGTCCTTAGTAGCCTCAAGGGCCTTGCTTCTTTCAATAGACACAGGGGCATCCCTTCTGTCCTTAGTAGCCTCAAGGGCCTTGCTTCTATCAATAGACACAGTGGCATCCCTTCTGTCCTTAGTAGCCTCAAGGGCCTCGCTTCTTTCAATAGACACAGTGGCATCCCTTCTGTCCTTAGTAGCCTCAAGGGCCTCGCTTCTATCAATAGTCACAGTGGCATCCCTTCTGTCTTTAAAATAAATAATTTTGTCAATTTTACAATTTCCTAAATTTTCACATGTAGACTTGAGCTCAGTGTCTCCCTTGACATTAGAATTATCATTGCCAGTCTTACTGATTGCTTTACATTTTTTTGTAATTTGTTTTATATTATTTTTTGTATTGGAAAATTTTTGTGTAGCACGGTGCACCTTTTTACGTTCTTTGTTTCTTAAGTTTCTATAAGGAAGCTTGTTTTTAGATAGGCCAGGTGGGTGTTTGTTGGAGTAATACAAAGTATTATTCTTTGAAATTGAAGAAGTATTATGTTTAACACTTAAGATATTATTAGGCGGCACCTTGACTGTAGCTTGGCCAGTGTGGTTTTTGTTCAAATGTTTCATATTCATTGAAACTGCAGAAATTATATTAACATTTAATGTATTATCAAGCATCTTGTTTGTAGGTGAGCCACGTTGGTTCAAATTCCCTGCAATTGACGAGATTTTACTAGGTGGGATAAATATTTCTCCATTTGACGCAACACCGCCGCGGCCGCTATGAGGGAGGTGAATACCGCGGCCGCTCCTAAAGCCGCAGGCCATCGCTAACTATATAGGTTAACTTGGGATTCTGGGGCACTTTTCGATGAAGGAACTGACCAAATTTTTTTATTTTCTCACCAGGGAGCGGCTCGGAATTCTAAGATATTAGCAACTCTAACATTATTAAATCTAACCCTTCGACGGACACGGCGGACAAAAATCCGTCATTTTTTCGACAATTCTAAAATTTTTTTGAAAGGCGCTCTACAGTGGCTCGAAAAAACCCTAGGTTATTGCTTAGCCGACGCCGGGATACGATAGAAGGGATTAATTAGTGAATTCGTTTTTTTTTCAAAAAAGATTACCACGCCTTTTTTCCGAAAATGTCCGTCAAAGTTGAAAAAACGGACAAAATGACTTTGCGGGATCCGCTATAACTCGGCTAATATTAATCGTACGGGGACGAAAGTAACGCGGTTGCAAAGGGGAAGAGTGGTACTACCTTCGTATCGAATGGGGGTAAGATATTTATTAAAATTTCGGGTGGAAAAAGGGGCTGTAAATTTGTACGTTTCTGTCCGTCTTTTTTGGAAAACTTATTTCCGAAATGTTTAATTCGACAACGCGGGTAGTAATCCACTAATTCTTTTATGAAACTCGTAGAAGACCATTGGGGCTACGTTCCTATCGAATGGGGGTACAAAAAATATGTCGGCAATAGGGGCCAAAAAGGGCCAGAATTTGTAAAGTAGTTTTTATCGAATAATTTTTTATTTTTAACTTTAGTTGGTTAAGGTACATTCTATACAGTCAATATCCATACGGGGAATTCAAATATGCTATCGGTTTTGCTCCAAGGATGATATTAAAAAAATGAGGGCCAAAATTATAATTTCGCGCTTCAAACTTGCTTCGCGGGAAATCGTCTAGCTCGAAAACTACTTAACTTACGGGAGATTTGTTTACACAGACTTATAGTGCGTTAAATTATCTATCTAACAGCGTTAATCACAGCGCCGGAGGTATTATAAAACTGGAGCGGCAGACGATCGTGTGAAATATAATATTTATAAAAAGGGACGACATTTTTTTTTTTTTAACAAATCGCTATTCCATTATAATTTAGCGTATCGCGCCAAAAGTACCTGTAAAAAGTATCAAATTAACTCCGCTATCTTTTATCTTAGCATATATAATTAAAATTACGAATTTTAAGGGTCGAAAAATATCGCGTTATTTTGGCCCTTTTTTTTAATTTTTTTGGGGCCAAAAATAACCCCTTCTCAAAAGATTAAGAAAAAAATTACGGCAAAAAATATACCAATTTTATTGAATTTGGACCACCAGAACCGAAGTTAGAGCGATTTTAGTGAAAAAATAAAAATAATTTTTTTTGCAAAAAAATTAAGAATGGTCAGGTCAATATTGGATTTCGAACCCGCGAACTTAGGTTTCATTAACGTGATTGATAACCACTAGACTATGTGACCAAGAGAATTTGAAATTTTCGAGTGACTAATTTTAAACATCAATAACTTCGGTTCTACGGGGCCGTTTGATCTGAAACTTTTTTCATTGGATAGAGGATAGATTGTAGTGTGTGAAATAGGATAAAACTTGGGAAAAGACTTATGTGTACTTAGTGCAAAATGCACTTAAATAGTGCACATTTTTTCGATATTTCAAACACTGTTATTTCCAGTTCTATTCATCGTAGAATGTTATTTTTTGTATTAAAATGTAGTTTGGAATTATTTCTAACTATAATCGTAACATTTGTTTAACTTTTTATGTCTATAAAGTGACTTAAAAATGTCCATGAATATGGTCCAAAATCGCAAATCCAGATTTATTAAATTGGATTTTTGACACTTTTAGCGACTGACACTTGATCATACACCATCGTAGATCGGTAGAGGATAAACATAAGTTTGTTAAATAAGAGCCACCATTACGATCTGCTAAAGTGCATTTGTACAAATAAGTGTGCAAAAGTGCAAATTTTTTAATAAGGTCAAATTATATAGTATTGGGTTCTTTTCTTTGCAGATACTTTATTTTCATATTAATATGTTGTTTGAACCTTACTGAGCGCATTAGGGGATATGCGTACAAATAACCGGCCCTTATGAGGCTTCGATTGGGTAAATTAATAAAACATAAGGTTGTATAGTATAATATTCTAAAAACCAGTGTGATATTAAATGCACTTTAAATAATAAATAGAAATCAAATAACAATTGGACCACACAATTAAAAACTCGCACAATTTTGTACTTATTATATCGCTTCAAATTAATTCAACAGTGGATATTTGGGGGAAGGGGGAAGTTACAGTGTGCATTCGGGGGAAGTTTGGTGAACTGCATTTATGCAGTGAATCCAAACTTCCCCCTTTGAGATATCATATACTTAAGACATGCTAGGGTGACGGGGAAATATTTGTTACTGTCACACTTTGCTTCCATTTATCCTATCCTTTATTATTACCCCAGTCAGATAAGAGATAATAAATCAGTAAAAACTAAACTAAACTGTCTTTCATGCAAACAAATTTCTAACTAAAGACGGGTGAATGACCATGACCATGGGAATAATTTGAAATATAATTAAATATCAACTATTTGGGGAGGCTTCCAAGTTAAACCCGAAAACAATTATTTTGTTACATATATAGTAAATAACGTTGTATGTTCTTCTTCCTCTCATAATAAAATATAAATGAAATATCTCAGATAGCTATGCCCTGTAACATTTCACAACCAAAATATTTAAGTGTGAAAAGTGTAGGCCTACCACACTCCGCCCAAACAACCGCAAACGCATAGCCAACAAATTTAACAAAAGGTTACATACATGTTGGGTTCATGACGAGATGAATGAAAATTGATCGCGTAATATAAAGTAAAAAATTAAGAGACGGGCTGGCTCTCCTCCACTTTCTTACCCAATGGATATGTTGTTGTAATAATCTAATATTGGGGCGGCTTTCTCTCGTTTTAACAGTCGAAGAAATAATATTACTTTTAACATTTAAGATATTATTAGTTGTCTGGATGATGGATTGACCAGGATGGAAGTTCTGCGACGAATTCAATTCCTTTCCGACCAAAGAAGGATTATGTTTGATCGTTTTATTTTTATTAGGCATCCTCCGACAAGCTGAGCCAGTATGTGTTTTGTACCAATTCTTCCAATTCTGTTCATTCCTGGTAGTTTTACTTTTAACATCTAAATTACATGGTGTTCTTGTATTGTATAGTTGACTAGAAGTGGTCAATTTGTCAACACCGTCTGTAATTTCTTTTCCATGAAGTATTCTATTACCTTTGGATAGAGTTTTAACATTATTTAATTTAGTGTTGGAAGCAACAACTTTTAAATTAGACTTCACTTTTAAATCAGGTACTGCTGTTTTGAAATCAGATTTGAGTTGAGATGCTGTTATATCGGTACCACAAATTATATGGCTAGTATCATGTTTCTGACTTATAACATTGGTTTCAATCGCGGTTTGGAGGACACTTTGTTGTTTATTAGCCGTTATAATTGTTTTGGTAATGTTGTTTACTTTTGGTTTAGATGGAACTATTTTCTTCTTGCGTACAACTCTAGCACCACCTCCTCTCTGTGTCATCTTCTTTTCTTTCCTCATCCTTACAGTGTCCTGAAGACTGGTATCGTATTTTTGAGTAAAGACATCACGTATGATCATTGTTTGAGGGATATTTATTTGTTTATTGTGGGGTTTAATTGTATTACCAGTATTTTTTACTGATGTTTTAGATTGCATTCTTTTCTTTTTGTTTGAATCGCTTACTTTTTGTGACATCTTTTTGTTCATACTTTCATTATCCTGAGAGCTAAAATTTAAATTCAACTAATACCAATTCTAGCTGCTGAATTATTTAGAGAGTTTGCTTGAATAACAACGAAATAAGTTACATAACCCAGGAGGCAAACTTGGTCCCTGTTACTTGGTTACCAAGCATGGTAATAAGGACAGCGGCATACTGCGAAGACACCTGTAGGAGTTGCGACCACAAGCGGTTTACTCCCGCAACTTAAAGATATGAGTATGAGAACCCTCCAGGAGAAATACCGGCTCGGTCGTCGCCCGGGTCAACAAGGACCACCTCCCTCAGTGGTACACAAGGCAGGGGTCTAAAAACTGGAACAAAAGGTAGAGAAGAAATAAGATTGAAATGTAAAAGACACTAAAGATTGCTACAATGGACGCACGCACACTGAAAGGATAGCAAAGAGGGTGACATGGTCGCTCTGGCAATGGAATATAACATCGATCTGTATCCAAGAACATCGGATTTGTCATAAAGACACTGACATGACTACTAGGATCGGCATGCTGCATTGAAGCGGCATTTTTAAAAATGCTGTGCCGGCTTGTTGACAAAATTGCGCTTCCACAACTCCCTATCACCGGTGACATTTGCTAGATTATCCGCATCTTTAAGGCCAGTGTCCTTTAAGATGCGTCTCAAGAAAGTCATGGGCTGTCCACCATGCTTATTCACTCTATGAGGCTGCCAAAGCACAAGATTATGCACTGGCTGGTCCTCACGGCGAAAGCAATATCCTGCAAAGCGGAGGCGACTTTGTTTTAGTGTCAAGCTTGGGGGAACCAATGAGACACCTCCAATGTTATATAGTGTCTGGTTGGAGATGTGTACATTGTACTTGACACAATGAACCCGGCGCAGCATTCTTTTAAATGTGTCATCCAGAGATTTGTTGTCCTCAGCAGTTAGAGCCCAGCATGGACTCCCATAGAGGAGTACTGGAACTACTGCTGCTCTAAATAACCGGACCTTAAGTTTCCGATTAATTCTCGGTGACTTCCAAATCCTGGAAAGCCTATTCAAGGCTGCCCATGCCTTTCCCTTACTTATTCGAAGGTCCTCGCCTGACTTCCGGATCCATGATCCCAGGTAACAGAAGTCATCCACATGCTCAAGCATACCATCCTTTGAACTTATGGTCATCCGGTCAGAGACTTGCTGAGGACTTTCAAAGTTAACTGTCAAAATTATGGTCTTTCTGGAGTTAATAAAAAGACCAACACTAGAAGCAGCCTGCTCTAATGAGCTGAGGAGCCGTTGGGCTCCCTCTAGTGATTCTGAGAGTAATCCTAAGTCATCAGCAAAGTCTAGATCAGCTAGGTACTTGGCAGGATTTCCTCGACTTCTGGAGCCAGTAGGTGGAGTTATCATCACCCCATCATCATTATGATGATCTAAGGATATGCGTAGAACATAGTCAACAACAATTATGAACAAGAATGGTGCAAGTGTGTCTCCTCGGAGGACGCCCCATAACACTTCAAATGGTTCTGTGTCGCTGTCAACAGTAGACACAAGTGTTGTCGAACCATCGTATACTGATCTGATTGCTGCAATAATTTCATCAGGAATCCCATATAATGAAAGTATGCTGAACATACGTGAGCGGGAGACTGAATCAAAGGCCTTGAAGAAGTCAACAAAGATAACAGCCACATGCCTGTCTTTCTTTTTTTATAAATCTTCAATTATCCTTCTAAGTGCTAAAATGGGTTCCATGGTCCCATGACCTTTACAGAACCCATTCTGATTTCCACGGAGCAGTCTCTCAATGGGATCCCTGATGCGATTTAATAGAATTCTATTGTATAGCTTTGCAGCAATCGAGATCAATGAGATTCCCCGAAAAGAACCATAGAGTGTTAGGTTGCCCTTCTTGGGAACTGGCACCAACTTATTTGTTTTCATTTCTTGTGGGACTCTTGTTGTACGGTACATGTCTACTATGATGGGATAGATGAGCTTTAAACACTCAGGTATTTTAAAGACCTCAAGGGGAACACCATCTATTCCACTGGCACTGGCACTTTGCAGCAGCCTTCACTTCTCTCAGACACTTTTACTTCTATAAAGTTATCAGGCAATACCCTGTCATTATTGAGGAGCTTTTCAAAGTGGGCCTTCCAACCATTGAGGCGATCGGCTGGTGATTCAGCCTTAAGCTTGGTGGTTGGTTGGCTTTTCCGCCCAGTAAGCAAGTTGATCGATTTCCAAGCCTGGGATGATTGCCTGCTGTCGTCAGCATCATTGATGGCATCAACATGTTGGTTTATTAGCTCCTGTAAATTAACAGAGTACTGCATGTTCAGGGACCTAGATGCAGCCTTCATTCTTGGCCGATGTAGTCTGTTTGAGTCGGGACTCTTTCTGCGCCTTATATGGGTCATTTCGGCACTTCTGAAAAATCTTTAGTACCTCTTTTTGGCGGTTTATTCAAAAATAATTGGCTCTAATTAGTCTGCATGTCGTGCTACTGCTGTAATATCGTAATTTTTATTATAATACTGAAGAAGGCCATCTCTCTATTTGAGGCAGAAAGCTTGTAACTGCTCTTTTTTTACTTTTTGTTTGTGGGAATCTGCCTTTCCCAATATCTTTCTATACCCTTCCCCCGCATTACCCACGGTGTTCTTTCAATATATCGTTCAACCTAATTGGTTCGAACCTACTACTACTAGGATCGGCGTGCTGCATTTCAGCTGCATTATTAAGAATGCTGTGCCGGCTTGTCGACAAAATTGCTCCGCCACAACTCCGTATCACCCATGACATTTGCTAGATCATCCGCATCTTCAAGGCCAGTATCCTTTAAGATGCGTCTCAAGAAAGTCATGGGCTGTCCACCATGCTTTTTCACTCCATGAGGCTGCCAAAGTACAAGATTTATGCACTGGCTGGTCCTCACGCCGAAAGCAATGTCCTGCAAAGCGGAGGCGATTTTGTTCTAGTGTCAAGCTTGGGGGAACCAATGAGACACCTCCAATGTTATATAGTGTCTGGTTGGAGATGTGTGCATTGTACTTGACACAATGAACCCGGCGTAGCATTCTTGTGAATGTGTCATCCAGAGATTTGGTGTCCTCAGCAGTTAGAGCCCAGAATGGACTCCCATAGAGTCCTCAGCAAGTCTCTGATCGGATGAGCATAAGCTCAAAGGATGGTATGCTTGAGCATGTGGACGACTTCTGTTACCTGGGATCATGGATCCGGAAGTCAGGTGAGGACCTTCGAATACGTAAGGGAAAGGCATGGGCAGCCTTGAATAGGCTTTCCAGGATTTGGAAGTCACCGAGAATTAATCGGAAACTTAAGGTCCGATTATTTAGAGCAGCAGTAGTTCCAGTACTCCTCTACGGGAGTCCATGCTGGGCTCTAACTGCTGAGGACACCAAATCTCTGGATGGCACATTCACAAGAATGCTACGCCGGGTTCATTGTGTCAAGTACAATGCACACATCTCCAACCAGACACTATATAACATTGGAGGTGTCTCATTGGTTCCCCCAAGCTGACCAAAAGTGACCAATTCTGATATATAATCTATCTGGCCTTGATGATGCAGATGATCTAGCAAATGTCATGGGTGATAGGGAGTTGTGGCGGCGCAATTTTGTCGACAAGCCGGCACAGCATTCTTAAAAATGAAGCTGCAATGCAGCATTTCTATACTAGTAGTACTAGTAGTTGTTAGGCTGCGGGTTAGGCTTAGGGGCATTTTTTTATTTATTTCTCATTTAATCCGAATATTCGTATTAAAATATCCATAGAGCACATTACACTATATTTACAAATTAAAATTATACTAAAAAGACAATAAAAAGAGGTTACACGTTAATTTAAATTCAGTATCTGAGGAAACAATACGAATTGTTTCCTGAGATATCGAATTTAAACTAACGTGTAACCTCTTTTTATTGTCTTTTTAGTATAATTTTCTATAGATCTATATTATTACCAAGGTTTTTAGTTATTTTATACGAGTTATTACGAGTTATTTACACGCGGAGTAGCATCTACTCCAAGAGGTCCATGCCATATTTAATATCTAACAACATACTAGATTTACTACAATCCGGCTTTCGACCTGGTCACTCAGTGCAAACCTGCTTAATGTATCTTGACAATATCATCCGCGATGTTATGGATTCTGGGAAAATAGTCGGGATGGTTGCCATTGACCTCCAAAAAGCGTTCGACATGGTCGACCACAACATTCTGCTCCATAAGTTGAGGTGCATTCGAGCGCACTTTAGGTTGATGCTATCTTCTCACTGGGAAGATAGCATGGGGGGAGTGTCAGCGTATCAAATTCACTGCACTACCCAGCAGAAAATGGGGAAAGTGGCTTTTTAGTTGATTAAATTATAGTTGATTAGGTGACATTATCAATATAATGTCACCTAACAATTGGCACCTAGCAATATACACTGCCAGCCACAGGGAAAGATGCCATCGCACAGCTCATCTCAGGGTAGAAGCTAGCATAGGAACAGGGGATAGATCAACCAATGGAGGGACAGCATGTGTCCAATTACAGCGCGTCCACTGGTTGGCCACTCCTAGGTAGCTAATGTTTCCCATGTAATATATAACCGTTATTCTGTCAATTGTACTTTAGTTGGTATATTGGGTGAGCAGAAGTTTTCAACCGCCGTCGTTGTCTGCTATCATTGTGATTAGTGTTGTACTGATTACTATCGGTACTTGTATACTTATAAGAGATTAACAACATTAACACCAAACTCCTTTATTATAACCAGCCTTCGCGGCCTTCAGTCATTTAGCCGCAGTAAGCGGACGCGGCGACGCATATTGGGATTCCCTCGCCAACTCAGGGAACCCGTCACACAATCATTTCGCCAAGTTTTCCTAATAATAACTTTTCAATATAAGGGAAAATTTTTACTATTGATGAATGAATGTCAGGAAAATCTTCATCAGTTGGAAGAATGTAAACATAGATTTCTAAACGGTTATCGTGATTGAGACTGGCCACTACCTCTGACTGCAGACTCTCGACCCAACTTAAAAGTGATTTTTGGTACCAGTACAACATACCAGTATATACCAGTGACTGAATAACTGCACGTCTCGGTACCGGCAACCAAGGCGGCCTAAATATAGTATACAAGCGACTGGTAACCCCCTTGGGCCTACCTTATTGTTCCTACGACAGTCGGCATTGTTTATTTCTCGCCATCGACAGAGCCGAGTTCCCTTTCCTATGGGCAGAGATTGCCTGTTCCAAGCGTCCCCGCGAGTTAGTTGTCGTCCTCGTGGTTTGGGCCGTTCTCCCATCGTGTGGTTTTCTGCTAGCAATTTCACCCCGTACCGAGTTCAGGCTCGCGGACAACCTACTGGACCGGGAGCCAAGCCGTTTTCCCCCACGTCCACACCTACCAGGGAAAGTTTCACATGCAAGCTTTTTCTTCTTTGAACCTTTTTCTAAACCACGCAGGTGAGGAATATTTGTTCTGTTCACTTAACTGTCTCACCCACCTCATTGATTTAATTACCTGTTCATATAACTGTTTCATCCCATCTCATTGTGTTAATTACCTGTTCATATAACTGTTTCATCCCATTTCATCGTTTAAATTATCAAACAAATCAAACCCACTCACCCATCCTCCAGATAGATACCCTTAAGGTCAGTGATCTTAAGCTCCAGCTCAAGTCTTGTGGCCTCCCCACAACCGGCAAGAAGAAAGTGTTGAAGACCCGTCTGCTGAATGCCACAGCCCCTTCACCTCCCATCAACACTCATCACCCAACAGGTCCAGATGTGTCAAGTTCACCACAACCTACCAATGCTCCCTATGCACCCCACTTACCCTCTCTGGGTGCCTCATCGGATTCTCTCCCTTATATTGACTCTATAAGAGACCAACCCTCCGTCATACCCAAGGCTTGTCGTGATCTGTGGGCTGATGTGGTCAGCGGAGTGTTCGAATCCATCTACTCGGATCCCCTTAACCCTATCAACTGGGTACCAGCCTTCCTTCTATCTCCATGCATTCTGGCTAACCCCAAAAGGGCAGGGTGCTGCCATTGGAAAGACATAGAGAAGTTAGTCAAGTCCCGGCTACGAAAATGGCTTAACGGTGACATCCTTAGACTCTGGGAAGGGTCATGCTCCAACTACTCCACATCCAGGAAACCGAAACGGCTCAGAAAGTCAACCCGAGTCAATTCGTGAGTTGCATTGTCACACAATAGAAACTGATTCCTGATAAACAGATCCATTGTCACACAATAGAAACTGATTCCTGATAAACAGACGCATTGTCACACAATAGGAACTGATTCCTGATAAACAGATCCATTGTCACACAATAGAAACTGATTCTGATAAACAGACGCATTGTCACACAATAGAAACTGATTCCTGATAAACAGATCCATTGTCACACAATAGAAACTGATTCCTGATAAACAGATCCATTGTCACACAATAGAAACTGATTCCTGATAAACAGATCCATTGTCACACAATAGAAACTGATTCCTGATAAACAGATACATTGTCACACAATAGAAACTGATTCTGATAAACAGACGCATTGTCACACACTAGAAACTGATTCCTGATAAACAGATCCATTTTCACACAATAGAAACTGATTCCTGATAAACAGATCCATTGTCACACAATAGAAACTGATTCCTGATAAACAGACGCATTGTCACACAATAGGAACTGATTCCTGATAAACAGACGCATTGTCACACACTAGAAACTGATTCCTGATAAACAGATCCATTTTCACACAATAGAAACTGATTCCTGATAAACAGATCCATTGTCACACAATAGAAACTGATTCCTGATAAACAGACGCATTGTCACACAATAGGAACTGATTCCTGATAAACAGACGCATTGTCACACAATATAAACTGATTCCTGATAAACAGACCCATTGTCACACAATAGAAACTGATTCCTGATAAACAGACGCATTGTCACACAATAGAAACTGATTCCTGATAAACAGACCCATTGTCACACATTAGAAACTGATTCCTGATAAACAGACCCATTGTCACACAATAGAAACTGATTCCTGATAAACAGACCCATTGTCGCACAATAGAAACTGATTCCTGATAAACAGACGCATTGTCACACAATAGAAACTGATTCCTGATAAACAGACGCATTGCCACACAATAGAAACTGATCTCTGATAAACAGACCCATTGTCACACAATAGAAAGTGATTCGTGATAAACAGACCCATTGCCACACAATAGAAACTGATTCCTGATAAACAGACGCATTGTCACACAATAGAAACTGATTCCTGATAAACAGACGCATTGCCACACAATAGAAACTGATTCCTGATAAACAGCCCCATTGCCACACAATAGAAACTGATTCCTGATAAACAGACGCATTGCCACACAATAGAAACTGATCTCTGATAAACAGACCCATTGTCACACAATGGAAAGTGATTCGTGATAAACAGACCCATTGTCACACAAAAGAAACTGATTCCTGATAAACAGACCCATTGTCACACAATAGAAAGTGATTCGTGATAAACAGACCCATTGTCACACAATAGAAACTGATTCCTGAGAAACGGCCCATTGTCACACAATAGAAACTGATTCCTGATAAACAGACGCATTGCCACACAATAGAAACTGATTCCTGATAAACAGACCCATTGTCACACAATATAAACTGATTCCTGAGAAACGGCCCATTGTCACACAATAGAAACTGATTCCTGATAAACAGACGCATTGCCACACAATAGGAACTGATCCCTGATAAACAGACGCATTGCCACACAATAGGAACTGATTCCTGATAAAAAGACACATTGTCACACAATAGAAACTGATTCCTGATAAACAGAAGCATTGCCACACAATAGGAACTGATCCCTGATAAACAGACGCATTGCCACACAATAGAAACTGATTCCTGAGAAACGGCCCATTGTCACACAATAGAAACTGATTCCTGATAAACAGACGCATTGCCACACAATAGAAACTGATTCCTGATAAACAGACGCATTGCCACACAATAGGAACTGATCCCTAATAAACAGACGCATTGCCACACAATAGAAACTGATTCCTGAGAAACGGCCCATTGTCACACAATAGAAACTGATTCCTGATAAACAGACGCATTGTCACACAATAGGAACTGATTCCTGATAAACAGCCCCATTGCCACACAATTGGAACTGATTCCTGATAAACAGACCCATTGTCACACAATAGAAACTGATTCCTGATAAACAGACGCATTGCCACACAACAGGAACTGATCCCTGATAAACAGACCCATTGTCACACAATAGGAACTGATTCCTGATAAACAGCCCCATTGCCACACAATTGGAACTGATTCCTGATAAACAGACCCATTGTCACACAATAGAAACTGATTCCTGATAAACAGACCCATTGTCACACAATAGAAACTGATTCCTGATAAACAGTCGCATTACCACACAATAGAAACTGATTCCTGAGAAACGGCCCATTGTCACACAATAGAAACTGATTCCTGATAAACAGACGCATTGCCACACAACAGGAACTGATCCCTGATAAACAGACCCATTGTCACACAATAGAAACTGATTCCTGATAAACAGACGCATTGCCACACAACAGGAACTGATCCCTGATAAACAGACCCATTGTCACACAATAGGAACTGATTCCTGATAAACAGCCCCATTGCCACACAATTGGAACTGATTCCTGATAAACAGACCCATTGTCACACAATAGAAACTGATTCCTGATAAACAGACCCATTGTCACACAATAGGAACTGATTCCTGATAAACAGACCCATTGTCACACAATAGGAACTGATTCCTGATAAACAGCCCCATTGCCACACAATAGAAACTGATTCCTGATAAACAGACCCATTGTCACACAATAGGAACTGATTCCTGATAAACAGACCCATTGCCACACAATAGAAACTGATCTCTGATAAACAGACCCATTGTCACACAATAGAAACTGATTCCTGATAAACAGACCCATTGTCACACAATAGGAACTGATTCCTGATAAACAGACACATTGCCACACAATAGAAACTGATCTCTGATAAACAGACCCATTGTCACACAATAGAAAGTGATTCGTGATAAACAGACCCATTGTCACACAAAAGAAACTGATTCCTGATAAACAGACCCATTGTCACACAATAGAAAGTGATTCGTGATAAACAGACCCATTGTCACACAATAGAAACTGATTCCTGAGAAACGGCCCATTGTCACACAATAGAAACTGATTCCTGATAAACAGACGCATTGCCACACAATAGAAACTGATTCCTGATAAACAGACCCATTGTCACACAATAGAAACTGATTCCTGAGAAACGGCCCATTGTCACACAATAGAAACTGATTCCTGATAAACAGACGCATTGTCACACAATAGGAACTGATTCCTGATAAACAGACGCATTGTCACACACTAGAAACTGATTCCTGATAAACAGATCCATTTTCACACAATAGAAACTGATTCCTGATAAACAGATCCATTGTCACACAATAGAAACTGATTCCTGATAAACAGACGCATTGTCACACAATAGGAACTGATTCCTGATAAACAGACGCATTGTCACACAATATAAACTGATTCCTGATAAACAGACCCATTGTCACACAATAGAAACTGATTCCTGATAAACAGACGCATTGTCACACAATAGAAACTGATTCCTGATAAACAGACCCATTGTCACACATTAGAAACTGATTCCTGATAAACAGACCCATTGTCACACAATAGAAACTGATTCCTGATAAACAGACCCATTGTCACACAATAGAAACTGATTCCTGATAAACAGACGCATTGTCACACAATAGAAACTGATTCCTGATAAACAGACGCATTGCCACACAATAGAAACTGATCTCTGATAAACAGACCCATTGTCACACAATAGAAAGTGATTCGTGATAAACAGACCCATTGCCACACAATAGAAACTGATTCCTGATAAACAGACGCATTGTCACACAATAGAAACTGATTCCTGATAAACAGACGCATTGCCACACAATAGAAACTGATTCCTGATAAACAGCCCCATTGCCACACAATAGAAACTGATTCCTGATAAACAGACGCATTGCCACACAATAGAAACTGATCTCTGATAAACAGACCCATTGTCACACAATAGAAAGTGATTCGTGATAAACAGACCCATTGTCACACAAAAGAAACTGATTCCTGATAAACAGACCCATTGTCACACAATAGAAAGTGATTCGTGATAAACAGACCCATTGTCACACAATAGAAACTGATTCCTGAGAAACGGCCCATTGTCACACAATAGAAACTGATTCCTGATAAACAGACGCATTGCCACACAATAGAAACTGATTCCTGATAAACAGACCCATTGTCACACAATATAAACTGATTCCTGAGAAACGGCCCATTGTCACACAATAGAAACTGATTCCTGATAAACAGACGCATTGCCACACAATAGGAACTGATCCCTGATAAACAGACGCATTGCCACACAATAGGAACTGATTCCTGATAAAAAGACCCATTGTCACACAATAGAAACTGATTCCTGATAAACAGAAGCATTGCCACACAATAGGAACTGATCCCTGATAAACAGACGCATTGCCACACAATAGAAACTGATTCCTGAGAAACGGCCCATTGTCACACAATAGGAACTGATTCCTGATAAACAGACGCATTGCCACACAATAGAAACTGATTCCTGATAAACAGACGCATTGCCACACAATAGGAACTGATCCCTAATAAACAGACGCATTGCCACACAATAGAAACTGATTCCTGAGAAACGGCCCATTGTCACACAATAGAAACTGATTCCTGATAAACAGACGCATTGTCACACAATAGGAACTGATTCCTGATAAACAGCCCCATTGCCACACAATTGGAACTGATTCCTGATAAACAGACCCATTGTCACACAATAGAAACTGATTCCTGATAAACAGACGCATTGCCACACAACAGGAACTGATCCCTGATAAACAGACCCATTGTCACACAATAGGAACTGATTCCTGATAAACAGCCCCATTGCCACACAATTGGAACTGATTCCTGATAAACAGACCCATTGTCACACAATAGAAACTGATTCCTGATAAACAGACCCATTGTCACACAATAGAAACTGATTCCTGATAAACAGTCGCATTACCACACAATAGAAACTGATTCCTGAGAAACGGCCCATTGTCACACAATAGAAACTGATTCCTGATAAACAGACGCATTGCCACACTACAGGAACTGATCCCTGATAAACAGACCCATTGTCACACAATAGAAACTGATTCCTGATAAACAGACGCATTGCCACACAACAGGAACTGATCCCTGATAAACAGACCCATTGTCACACAATAGGAACTGATTCCTGATAAACAGCCCCATTGCCACACAATTGGAACTGATTCCTGATAAACAGACCCATTGTCACACAATAGAAACTGATTCCTGATAAACAGACCCATTGTCACACAATAGGAACTGATTCCTGATAAACAGACCCATTGTCACACAATAGGAACTGATTCCTGATAAACAGCCCCATTGCCACACAATAGAAACTGATTCCTGATAAACAGACCCATTGTCACACAATAGGAACTGATTCCTGATAAACAGACCCATTGCCACACAATAGAAACTGATCTCTGATAAACAGACCCATTGTCACACAATAGAAACTGATTCCTGATAAACAGACCCATTGTCACACAATAGGAACTGATTCCTGATAAACAGACACATTGCCACACAATAGAAACTGATCTCTGATAAACAGACCCATTGTCACACAATAGAAAGTGATTCGTGATAAACAGACCCATTGTCACACAAAAGAAACTGATTCCTGATAAACAGACCCATTGTCACACAATAGAAAGTGATTCGTGATAAACAGACCCATTGTCACACAATAGAAACTGATTCCTGAGAAACGGCCCATTGTCACACAATAGAAACTGATTCCTGATAAACAGACGCATTGCCACACAATAGAAACTGATTCCTGATAAACAGACCCATTGTCACACAATAGAAACTGATTCCTGAGAAACGGCCCATTGTCACACAATAGAAACTGATTCCTGATAAACAGACGCATTGCCACACAATAGGAACTGATCCCTGATAAACAGACGCATTGCCACACAATAGGAACTGATTCCTGATAAAAAGACCCATTGTCACACAATAGAAACTGATTCCTGATAAACAGAAGCATTGCCACCAATAGGAACTGATCCCTGATATACAGACGCATTGCCACACAATAGAAACTGATTCCTGATAAACAGACCCATTGCCACACAATAGGAACTGATCCCTAATAAACAGACGCATTGCCACACAATAGAAACTGATTCCTGAGAAACGGCCCATTGTCACACAATAGAAACTGATTCCTGATAAACAGACGCATTGTCACACAATAGGAACGGATTCCTGATAAACAGCCCCATTGCCACACAATTGGAACTGATTCCTGATAAACAGACCCATTGTCACACAATAGAAACTGATTCCTGATAAACAGACCCATTGTCACACAATAGGAACTGATTCCTGATAAACAGACCCATTGTCACACAATAGAAACTGATTCCTGATAAACAGACCCATTGTCACACAATAGAAACTGATTCCTGATAAACAGACGCATTGCCACACAACAGGAACTGATCTCTGATAAACAGACCCATTGTCACACAATAGGAACTGATTCCTGATAAACAGCCCCATTGCCACACAATTGGAACTGATTCCTGATAAACAGACCCATTGTCACACAATAGAAACTGATTCCTGATAAACAGACCCATTGTCACACAATAGAAACTGATTCCTGATAAACAGACGCATTGCCACACAACAGGAACTGATCCCTGATAAACAGACCCATTGTCACACAATAGGAACTGATTCCTGATAAACAGCCCCATTGCCACACAATTGGAACTGATTCCTGATAAACAGACCCATTGTCACACAATAGAAACTGATTCCTGATAAACAGACCCATTGTCGCACAATAGAAACTGATCCCTGATAAACAGACGCATTGCCACACAATAGAAACTGATTCCTGAGAAACGGCCCATTGTCACACAATAGAAACTGATTCCTGATAAACAGACGCATTGCCACACAACAGGAACTGATCCCTGATAAACAGACCCATTGTCACACAATAGAAACTGATTCCTGATAAACAGACGCATTGCCACACAACAGGAACTGATCCCTGATAAACAGACCCATTGTCACACAATAGGAACTGATTCCTGATAAACAGCCCCATTGCCACACAATTGGAACTGATTCCTGATAAACAGACCCATTGTCACACAATAGAAACTGATTCCTGATAAACAGACCCATTGTCACACAATAGGAACTGATTCCTGATAAACAGCCCCATTGCCACACAATTGGAACTGATTCCTGATAAACAGACCCATTGTCACACAATAGAAACTGATTCCTGATAAACAGACCCATTGTCACACAATATGAACTGATTCCTGATAAACAGCCCCATTGCCACACAATTGGAACTGATTCCTGATAAACAGACCCATTGTCACACAATAGGAACTGATTCCTGAGAAACGGCCCATTGTCACACAATAGAAACTGATTCCTGATAAACAGACGCATTGCCACACAATAGAAACTGATTCCTGATAAACAGACACATTGCCAAACAATAGAAACTGATTCCTGAGAAACGGCCCATTGTCACACAATAGAAACTGATTCCTGATAAACGGCCCATTGCCACACAATAGAAACTGATTCCTGATAAACAGACGCATTGCCACACAATAGAAACTGATTCCTGATAAACATACCCATTGCCACACAATAGAAACTGATTCCTGATAAACAGACCCATTGCCACACAATCGATACTGATTCCTGATAAACATACCCATTGCCACACAATAGAAACTGATTCCTGATAAACATACCCATTGCCACACAATAGAAACTGATTCCTGATAAACATACCCATTGCCACACAATAGAAACTGATTCCTGATAAACATACCCATTGCCACACAATAGAAACTGATTCCTGATAAACATACCCATTGCCACACAATAGAAACTGATTCCTGATAAACAGACCCATTGCCACACAATAGAAACTGATTCCTGATAAACATACCCATTGCCACACAATAGAAACTGATTCCTGATAAACATACCCATTGCCACACAATAGAAACTGATTCCTGATAAACAGACCCATTGCCACACAATAGAAACTGATTCCTGATAAACAGACGCATTGCCACACAACAGGAACTGATCCCTGATAAACAGACACATTGCCACACAATAGAAACTGATTCCTGAGAAACGGCCCATTGTCACACAATAGAAACTGATTCCTGATAAACAGACGCATTGCCACACAATAGAAACTGATTCCTGATAAACAGACACATTGCCAAACAATAGAAACTGATTCCTGAGAAACGGCCCATTGTCACACAATAGAAACTGATTCCTGATAAACGGCCCATTGCCACACAATAGAAACTGATTCCTGATAAACAGACGCATTGCCACACAATAGAAACTGATTCCTGATAAACATACCCATTGCCACACAATAGAAACTGATTCCTGATAAACAGACCCATTGCCACACAATCGATACTGATTCCTGATAAACATACCCATTGCCACACAATAGAAACTGATTCCTGATAAACATACCCATTGCCACACAATAGAAACTGATTCCTGATAAACATACCCATTGCCACACAATAGAAACTGATTCCTGATAAACATACCCATTGCCACACAATAGAAACTGATTCCTGATAAACATACCCATTGCCACACAATAGAAACTGATTCCTGATAAACAGACCCATTGCCACACAATAGAAACTGATTCCTGATAAACATACCCATTGCCACACAATAGAAACTGATTCCTGATAAACATACCCATTGCCACACAATAGAAACTGATTCCTGATAAACAGACCCATTGCCACACAATAGAAACTGATTCCTGATAAACAGACCCATTGCCACACAATAGAAACTGATTCCTGATAAACATACCCATTGCCACACAATAGAAACTGATTCCTGATAAACAGACCCATTGCCACACAATAGAAACTGATTCCTGATAAACATACCCATTGCCACACAATAGAAACTGATTCCTGATAAACAGACCCATTGCCACACAATAGAAACTGATTCCTGATAAACATACCCATTGCCACACAATAGAAACTGATTCCTGATAAACAGACGCATTGCCACACAATCGATACTGATTCCTGATAAACATACCCATTGCCACACAATAGAAACTGATTCCTGATAAACAGACGCATTGCCACACAATAGAAACTGATTCCTGATAAACATACCCATTGCCACACAATAGAAACTGATTCCTGATAAACATACCCATTGCCACACAATAGAAACTGATTCCTGATAAACAGACCCATTGCCACACAATAGAAACTGATTCCTGATAAACAGACGCATTGCCACACAATAGAAACTGATTCCTGATAAACATACCCATTGCCACACAATAGAAACTGATTCCTGATAAACATACCCATTGCCACACAATAGAAACTGATTCCTGATAAACAGACCCATTGCCACACAATAGAAACTGATTCCTGATAAACAGACCCATTGTCACACAATAGAAACTGATTCCTTATAAACAGACGCATTGCCACACAATAGAAACTGATTCCTGATAAACAGACCCATTGTCACACAATAGAAACTGATTCCTTATAAACAGACGCATTGCCACACAATAGAAACTGATTCCTTATAAACAGACGCATTGCCACACAATAGAAACTGATTCCTAAGAAACGGCCCATTGTCACACAATAGATGTTGTGGAGAATCTTCCTAGCCACTTCTTACTTGGAGAAAAACACTTCCTGTACGAGCCCACACTTTTTACAATGTAATAACAGTTTATTGTAATATGATACACACAGTTATTAATTAAGAGACAATCACAGAATGCAAATATTAACGAGTGGGAGACACTCGTCAGAAATAGTGTTTCCACCACGGCTATTTCTCTATCCCCGCTCCGCTCTCTGGGGGGAAAGAGTCAACACTGGGGCCATAATGGAGAAACTACTTTATCTTATCAATTATCATCTCTGCCATTCCATGTGGCGCGGGCGGTGGCATTCTGTGATTGGCTCGCTCCTTCCTACATTACAAACCCATCACCATTAACCAATAATAACATCCCTAGTACTAGTTGGGAGATTGCCAAGATGCCCTTGCTTCGATTTCCTACTTATATTATATTGAATCTAAGGTCGTTATATTGAATGGGGCGAGCCTTAAGGTCCTTTACAACGTTTGAGAGAGGATAAAATTACTTTGTTATGTATGTAATCATTTCTTTCGTTACAAACTCCCCCCAAAGTTAAGCTTGCTAAACTTTCAACAACAAAAAAAAACAAAGAAATGATTTGTGCCAAAACTATAAAACCACCTTATGTTAAGATCAATTAAATTTAGCAATGATTATATTAGATATACCACACCACACTATTTATATTTTGTTTATTCTGATGGCTTCCAGCCAGTCAACTATTCGCCAAATCATTCCCGGTACCGGAGTTCCAACATGGATGGTGGTAAACTTCCATGAACATTTCTTGGGGCCCATCTCGCCTACTGGTTTCATTTCGCTCACGCAAAATGATAAAAACTTTTACAAAATTCAACGACCAAAAGGCTAAAGGCTTGCAGCAGTAGGACAAAACTCTGTCCAAAATAACAACTAAAAAAAAAAAAACTAAAATTAACAAAGGGATTAAGAAAAGAGCTGACAACTCATCGCTGTTATCACTATTGGTGTCATTTAAATTCCGTATGAGTCCGCTTTCATCAAGGTATCCTTGGCAACTTGGTCATACTCCCGCGTACCCGCTAGGCTCCACCATATATATCTGGGGACCGACGTCGGCCCCTACAGCCGCCAGGGTTATAGTCGTCAAACGGCCGTATACCCGAGTACAGGGAGCGAGGGTGTACGTATTCGCGAACTTCCAATGGAACGCGGACTCCGTAGGATTCCCAGCAATCCGCCGTCTCATCCCGCGCGTAATCCACGAGCATTAAATAGTCTGTTAGTAACCCAGCGACCGAGGCACCAACACCTTCCTCTAGGTGGAACAGACGGGTTATCGACTGCACATCCGTTTCGTGGAGTTTCGATTGGATGAATTTCTCGACGGCCAGAATGACTCCATTGCTTCCCCGTAACGCCACGATGGTGCCGTCATTCACCACCGCTTTCTGAGCGTACTCCACTTGGAAAACTTTACCGTCCAGAGAGAACTGCGTCGCAGAAAGATCGTAATCTGATCCCATTAACTCATATCATATCGTAATATAACTGGTACATAAAATCTTTACTTAATCAAAGTCTCTGACCTAATTTACAGTAATAAGTTAATGACCTATTAATCTACAATTTATTATTATACACCACGTATCGGTACATTTAGTGATTAAATTAAATTTCTCGAAATATTTAAACTAATTTTAATTTATTTATGTTACTTTTTTTTACACACAAATATATATACTCATTCACAAACATAATATCCAGATCACGGATGGGAGACTTTAAGAGCCCGCTCCCCCCATGTTCCTAGGACCTCCTGGTGCCCTGTTAATTTAACCGTTTAAAATCCCCAGGGACGTCTCCCTACTGTTTTGGGAAATTAAATAAGGTTCCTCCGCATTTCAACGGAGCCATATGAATGGGTCTTATTCTCACCTGCCCATAATGGCATAGTTCTGTCTGTCGTTATTGACAAAACACTTAGTTTAATTAAATTAATCCATTCATTCATCATACATTCATAATCATAAATTATTCAAATGTTATTAATATTATTTAATATCACCACTATTTATTATATTAATTTCGCATCACATCACTCAAACTCACATTCATTCTATTTTAATAATTATTTTATTTCAAAAAATATGAAATCGAGAAACATAATTTAAAAACTATTGATCTACATACTAAATCCTATACCCTCCCTCCCCCCTTATGTTACGAGATTTTAAATAGCTTGCTCAAGCAAGCAACATTTGTTTACTGGTCTTTTCACTGTCTTTTTACCACTGTTTACAGTTTTTAATTCGACGGTCCGGACATGGCCGTCCGACCCTGCGAAAGTATTTATGACCCTCGCTAATTCCCAGTCGTATTTAGATAAAGTATCTTCTGTCACCAGTACGAGATCGCCTGGTTTCAAGTCACGGCGTTCTGTGCGCCATTTTTGTCTAAAGTGGAGGGTTGGGAGATATTCCGAGATCCATTGTTTCCAGAATATTCGACTAATCTCTTGGACAACCTTCCACCGCTTCCTGCTATACAAATCATTCTCGTCAAACAGATTTCGGTTTATTATCTGAACTGGTTTACCCATCATCAAGTGGTTGGGTGTAAGCACTTCGTAAGAAGAAGGATCGTCGGTTGTTGCGCTAAGTGGACGTGAGTTCATAACGTTTTCTGCCTCAGCAAAAACTGTACGCATTTCATCTTCATCTATACATCTGTTTCTAGTCGAAACCTCAATAATACGTTTACAACTGCCTACCAGTCGTTCCCAAACGCCTGAAGAGTGGGGGGCATAAGGGGTATGGAAGTGCCACTCAATCTCCTTGCTGTTTGCCATAGCTCTAACTTCCGATGATCTGACAGCCTGATATAACTTTTTTAATTCCTGGCTGGCACCAACGAAGTTTGTACCATTATCAGAACTTATTCTCTTTATGCCCCCGAACCTAGAACTAAATCGACGGAGCGCGTTTATGAATGCGCTAGCACTAGCATCTTTAATTAACTCAAGGGCTAAAGCTCTTGTGGTATAACACACGAAGATGCCTCCCCATCTCTTCTCGTACCTCCTCCCTACTTTAACATTTATGGGACCAAACAAATCTACGCCCGCATTGGTAAACGCTGGTTGGAATGCAGTTACTCGTCCAGGCGGTAGCGGCGACATTATTTGTTGAACTCGTTCTCTTTTAATACCCCGGCAAGTCACACATTTTGCCACATAACCTTTAATACGATGTCGCACTGCAGGTATCCAATATTTTTGACGTATTCGCGATATCGTAGCCTCCACACCACCATGTAACACCGTACGATGTGCTCCCGCTATGATTTTACCAACTATAATAGAATCCTTAGGTATTATTATCGGACTTGTTGGCACTATTCCACTGGGCGCATTTAATAGACGCGATCCTAAACAAATTAAACCGTCCCTCATAATGGGACTGAATGTTCGTAGGTTACTGTCATGGCGTATTGTCTTTCCTGCCGTTAACAAGTTCACATCGGATTTGAAACCCTCTCTCTGGGCATGCCGCAATATTGCCCACTCTGCCCCCTTAATATCAATCAAAGGCTTTGTTGAACGATCCATACGGAAACGCACCAGTGCTCGTAGGTATGCTACGCGTTTGCAAGTTCGATACCAAGTGTCATCATAACGAAGGACTTGTTCAGTAGGGGTAACAACATCAGTTAAAGTGTTTACCACACCTTTCTTTAATTCAATCACATCAGGGGTATTGGAATTTGTGGGAAATGTTGGCCATTCGGCTTTGTTAGGTAAGAAAGGCGGACCATGTTGCCATAAATTCTCGTCTTTCTTGAAACGAACTCCACTAACTCCTCTGGACAACATATCTGCCGGGTTTAACTCTGTAGGGCAGTAATGCCAACCATCCAACTTAGTCGTTTCTTTAATTTCTGCTGCACGGTTGGCAACAAAGGTTTTAAACCTACGTGATTCATTTTGAATATAATGGATGACAGTTGTAGAATCCGTCCAATAATGAGCAGGTCCAGGAATTCGTAATGCGAGTTTAATTTGTCGTAGTATTCGAGTCCCTAAAAGTGCTGCCATAAGCTCCAAACGTGGTGTACGAACTATTTTCAAAGGAGCAGCCCTCGCTTTACTATAAGCCAGTCTTGTATCTCGTCTTCCTTCAGTCTGGGCAAGGTATACAGCAGCGCCATAACCTTCATCTGAAGCGTCGCTAAACACATGTGCCTCAATCGCTGTCATAACTCCATCAGAGAAATATGGCCTGGGGATACTTACACGCTCCAGCTGTCGCAAACTATTTATCCACGCCTCCCATCGGGCTTGGATATACTCTGGAAGGTGTTCTTCCCAACCTACCTGCAGAATGTAAACTTCTCTCAGAATCTGCCTACCAACCAGCGTAATGGGTGCGAGCAGGCCAAGTGGGTCATATATCCTCGCAATGAAGGATAAATAAGAACGTTTGGTATGTAAAATGGTGTCAGTAGGTTCCAAGACATATTCAAAGGTATCAAGTGGCCGATTCCACAATATACCTAAAGCCCTGGATTCTCCACTGTCCGACATACTTTTAAGAATGGGTTCCCTAGACTCAACAATGCCACTGGGAAGGTCGCGGTTTTCATTGCAACCTTTTGACAGATCCTCTGATCCAATTGGACTCACAATTTGATCAGACATAACCTTCATGAAGGTTTCAGAATTTGATATGAACTTATGTAATTTGAAACCACCCTTCTGAAGACAATCTCTCGCTCCTTTAGCCATAATTATAATTTCAGTTTCCGTATTCTTGGAAGCCATGCCATCATCGACATAAAAATCATTGGTAATCATGTCCCTCACCTCTGCCGTACAAGTATCGGCCTGATCAATGGGAACTTGTCTCATTGACATTGTAGTGGTGCAAGATGAATCTTTAGCCCCAAACATGTGCACCAGCATTTTAAAAACAGTTACTGGTACCTTTTCATCAAGGTTGTCTTCCTCACACCAGAGGAAACGAAGGCTCTCTGTATCTTCTGGATACACCTTCACCTGGTGGAACATTGCTTCCACGTCACACGTGAAAGCAAAAATCCCACTCCTAAATCTCAATAAAACATCAAGACCAGTATTGAAAATATTTGGCCCTTCAACTAAATAATCATTAAGACTATGGCCTAAATAGGTCGCTGCCGCATCATTAACCAGGCGTATCTTTCCCTTCCGCTCTTCCCATACTACATGTAGAGGAAGATAATAAGTTCTAGGAGTTTCTGGTGTTCCCACTGGAACCCTTACCGCCCATCCTTTATCCAGATACTTTTCAATGACAGCCTGAATAGCTGCGTGTCGTCCTGGTATTTTATGAACCTTTTGCCTAAGTTTCCTTAATCGATTTTCTACCATCGTTCTATTGTTTATTAAAGGTTCCCCGGGATTTTTCCATAACATTTTAGTTTGATAATGACCATCGACAAAACGAATTGAATCTTTTATAGTCTGTAAAGCTCTATTATCCTCTGGAGAGTTTGCCAAAGTTGAATCGTAAAGCCCCTCACAATCTTGGTTGAAAAGGGATTCCAGATCTCGTTCGGTTCCAACATAATGAACTGACCCAGTCTTTACTTTATGGTGACATAGCTCGCTGTCAGAATCCACATGATTCGTTACTGCAGCTGCATTGGCTCCTTCTTTTGGCAGGGTACATTTTGGCTGAATTATTGGATCCGTTTGAGTAACAGAATTTATAGGACCCATTACCACCCATCCAAATGGTGTTCGTTCTGCTTTGGGCATATCCAGCTCACTTCCCCATCTTTCCTCAAATACTCGGTGAGCTAATAAATTATCTACCCCAATTAGTACAGTAACTTTAGGGATATCTACAGGTGGATGTTCAAACAATATATTTTGTAAGTGCGAGTATCGTCGAACTTCTGTTTCATTAGGACTCGACCCAATAACTCCCAGATTTGGAATTACTGTTGCATTAGATACTTTCATCGAAAAACTATTTCCTTTATGTACTGAGTTAAATTGACAGCTCACCATGGTGGCGGTTGTGTTCGTATGTTCATTTCTCAAAGTTGCTAAATCTAAATTATATTTTTCTCCCTTAAGATTTAATCTATCACTCACTTCCTTATCAATTAGGGTCAAGGTAGATCCAAGGTCTAAAAGGGCATATGTACTTACCCCTTTGTTACCCGAACTGACATTGATGGGGACAATTTTTAAATAAACCTTTCCCAGATTTACAGTCATACAAATCCCAGAGTGAGCTGTCAAGTTATTTATTTTAGCCAGGGAATTATCCACCTTGGAAATATTATCTACATTTTGAATTCTTTCCTGTTCGGGTTTAATACTAAAGGCATCCATTCTTTGCCTCTGATACCCTATGGGGCCACAATCCTGGGCATTGTCTCTAAAATCACTAGACCCACTCCTGCGGTATCCAGCTGCTGGGGACCTAGATAGACTGCGATTTGGAGTCCACCTTCTAGAATTCCACCGGTTGAAACAATTTCGGCCAATATGTCCAGTGGAGAGGCAAAAACGGCACAATCTGTTCTCCCTTATGTAATCCCATTGCTCATTCTCTGGTGCACTCCGCCACTGATCACACTCAACCGTCATATGAGAGTTATTGTTTGGATGAAGACGACATCGTGAGTTTGAATCACAAATATTCAAATGCGATCTCTGGTTAGAATGTTCCGTACGAGAATTCGATGGTGATTCTTCACTACTAAATGTGACTTGTCTTTTAATAGAAGGTTTAGCGGCATTACTAAAACCACCGGATGCTACAAACACATTGGATTTCACAGAGTTTCCTTTTGATTCAAAAGCTCTCCTTGGAATATCTTCTCGGGATCTCCGATAATTTTCCTCCCTTTTGTCCACCGGTTTTACTCGATTAGTGCGAAAACGTTCCTCACTGTATATGGGGTCATTCATAATCTCAGCTTGATCTTCCAAAAATTGTGCAAGTTCAAACAACTGCGGTTCCCGGTTATACCTACTCCTAATTGTCGCTGCAGTTTTCCTCCATTTTCCCCTGGCCCAATAAGGGAGAACCTCTACTAGCTGTCGCATATTATTAAGTGAATTAAGTTCATGCGGCATGCTTAATTCAGTAAGGGCCACCAATGCTTTATTCACTTTATCAGAAAAATCTCTAAAATTATCTTTTGTTTTAATTTCGTTATTATCAACAAGTCTATCGATAGTAGCCTGGACAATCAAGCCCGGATTTCCATAACGCTTTTCTAAAGCGCTCCATGCTAAAGAAAATCCGTCCGTCAGCCCAGCATACTGTCGAACGACTTGATGCGCCTTACCTTTGGTATAAGCCAAAAGATAATTCATCTTTCTGACCATGGAAATATTTTTATTTAATATTTCCTCGGTGTAAAGATGCCGAAACTGTATATATTCTTCCGGCTCTTCACCGTCAAAGGTAAAGGGTTCTATATTTGGAAGCTCCAGTTTCATTTTAAGGGCTTCCACTACAGCGTCAATTTGATTATGGCTTGGTTCATTTAAACTGACTACCGGTACATAATTTGGCCTACCTCTACCACCATTATTTGAGTTATCCCCGGATCCTTCTCCAGGATCCCCATTGCCTCCAGGTTGTCCGGCGTTTCCTACATAGACCCGCCTTTCATTTTCATCTATAACTCCAGCTCCAGGAGGTTCACTAACCCTAGGCCCATTAGGCCTACATCCCCCCAAGGTTGGATATTTTAACCCTTCAAAACTTTGACCGGTAATAGGCCTACTTTTATTACTTACCGGTACATTTAATGGTACTGGAAAGCCTACCGGTACCTGAAATTGAATTGAAATTGAATTTAATGACATGACATTATAGATAAACAAATAATAAACGGTTAACACGGATTAAACAAACGTGACATCGTCACTAAAAGTAAAATAAGCACCCAGCCATTTAACACCACTGGGGCTGCACACAGTGAACTGTACATTATATGTGCAATATGCAATGCACAAAAAAGTGTTTAAAATTTAATTTAAAATAATTACGTACATAGTCATTATGGGTATATAATTAAAACCAAAAGTAAAATATTAAGTTAATGCTAGTTATTGCTAGGTATCTATGGAGTATTATGAGTTCCATAGTGTATCAGATCAGCCTGGGACTAGGGAGAACCGGAGCAGTTGTGATTGGTGCAGGGGGAGGGCGGATTGTCTCCATTGTGGTCTTCCAGGATCCCTTGCACGTATGGAGCAGATCAGTCTCATCTAGGTTCTTTTTAAATACTTTGAGTGATGGTGACATTACAACTACATTGGGAAGAGAGTTCCAGGTGGGGATATGACGCACAGTGAAATGATGCTGGTGAATAGCTACATTTGAATGGGGGCGTTCTAATTTCCATGGGTGTCCTCTAGTTCTTGAATTAGAAGCAATGTGAAAGTAAACTCGATCTGATTGCCCACTTCGAATTATTTTATACATTTCAGTGATATCGATTTTGATCCGGCGTTCTTCTAGAGATTTGCATTTCAATTTAGTTAGTCTGCTGGAATAGCTTAAACCAGATAGACCGGGTAACCACCGCGTAAACTCTCTTTGAACCTGTTCTAACCTGTTTATATCTTTGTCGAGCATTGGAGACCAAATGGGGCTATTATATTCGAGAATTGGTCGAACAAAAGTGCAAAATAGATAGAATTGAAACTGGCTATTACGGTGGCCGAATGAACGTCTAATTTGAGAGCTCGATTTTCTTGCCTTGGCACAGATGAATTCGACATGTTCACTAAAGAGTAAATCATTTGAAATGATAATTCCAAGGTCTTTGTTGCATTCATTAGTGTTCAAGAGAGTTCCATTCATATTATAAGTATGAGTAACTGAGGTAGAAGAATTTGGGGCCATAAGTGAGACTAGACAGCACTTTTTAACATTAAACTCCATATTCCAATCAGAAGCCCAACTAAGGAGGGAATCGATGTCTTGTTGCAAGTATAACGCATCATGATTGCTTGAAATATGTCGGTAGAGCTTAGTATCATCCGCATATAATTTGATGAATGTTTCCTTCAGAATGTTATCACCAATGTCGTTTATGAAAATAATAAAAAGTAGTGGGGCCAGGATACTGCCCTGCGGAACACCACTTGTAACCTTAGCACAGGCAGAGAGACATCCATCAATGATTGTATGTTGATATCTAGTCATGAGAAATACAGAGATCCAATGCAGCAGCAACCCAGAAATTCCTGTAGATTCTAATTTTGAAATAAGCTTACTGTGGGAAACTTTGTCAAATGCTCTCTTAAAATCCGTATAAATAATGTCTACGCGCCCTCGGAAGTTGCGAATATTTACCCAGTCCAGAGAACACTCCAGAAGCTGGGTGAAAGTAGATTTCCCTTTTAGGAAACCATGTTGCCGAGAAGAAATAAATTTTGACTGGTAGAGATGATTCAGAATTTTCCCCCTCACAATAGTTTCCATCAGTTTTGCTAATAATGATGTCAGTGAAATTGGCCTGTAATTCAAAGGGTTGGAACGGGAGCCCGATTTTTTAAATACGGGAACGATATGCGATAAAACCCATGAATCCGGAATAATACCTGAGTCCAAAGATTGTTGGAACAGCCTAGTTAGTGGAGTAGCAAGAAACGGAGCCAAATTGCGCAACAATATTGATGGAATGTGGTCAGGTCCAGGTGCTTTGCCGGGTTTCAGCTTAGAAAGGTTCTTGAACACCTCATGGGATTCAAAGACAATATGGTTGAGAATATTTTTGTTCGGATGATTCGAATCAGAATTAGGATTCCAACTGATATTGTTTCCTGAGTGGGATTTAGGCACATTTGTACTTGAATCAACTGTAAAAGCAGATACAAACGTTTCATTAAAAAGATTGGCCTTCTTAGTGCTATCAGTTACAATATTTCCCTGAGAATCCTTCATCGCTGGTATGGTGGATTTTCGATTCAATTGAGATTTGGTGTAGCGCCAGAATTTTTTTGAATTTTTGTGTTTCAGAATCCGGTTTTCATAATTGTGCATGGCTTCCATGTGTGCCACTTCGATTAGAGAGTTTATATTATCCAGAGAATCCTGCAGAGTTGATTGTCTAAATGAATCGCTAGTCAAAGACAGTTTCTTTCTAATATGATGAGCGCGACGGA